>JARYHS010003881.1:0-47653 GCA_031002005.1 Vandiemenella viatica
TCAATGGAAGTGGCGGCTTTTCTTGGGTTCCAGCCGCACCTTGTATCCAAGCAGGTTGGAATGTCGTTGGTCCCGCGGAATGTTTGCGACTGGTTGGATGGTGTACAACGGGATGCGCTCGTCCGTCCCCGGACGCCGCATCTGGTGGACGGCAAGGGTAGCTATGCCGCAGCTGTTAAGTCCCGCAGCTACCTCCTCCTCTGTGGTGATGCCAGGTAGCCCACGGACCACCAGTTTAGCGGGTCTCCTGGGCTGTTGAGAGGTGTGCTCTATCCTGTAAGCCTCGAGGAACTTGCAAAGAAGTTTTCAACTGCTGCGGGTGCTGTGGGTAGAACTTCAGACCACCCTTGATGGGGATGGCTAGGATGACATCTGAAGTAAAGGCGTAGAGCTCTGTGATTAGCTCTATGAAGCCACCGTCGTACATCGCTGTTATTGGGAGGACGGGCCCTGTTCCGGTCCCCCCTCCAGCATCTGCTCTTCTTCCCCTGTGCTATCTTCTTCAGCAGCCTCTTCTTCTACTGTCCGATCAGCTTGCAGATCGTCCCGCGGATAGGGCATGAGAAGAAATCGTTGCTTAAGAACTTCAATGTATTCTTGCAAATTGAAGTCTTTGGCCACAGTGTCGGAAAAACCAGCGCCTCGGGCCTTCTTCTGGCCATCTTGCGTGGCCCTTGATGATGCGCTGCTTGGCGAGATGGCTGCATTCTCTTCTTGTGAGGCACTTCATGAGGCTCTTGTAGGTGTTTGGCAGAACGTACACGAAGTTCTTGTCGTAATCAAGATGTACGAGCACAGAAAGAGTCCACTCTTGTGGGTTGTTTGAAGACAGTCGGCGCTTCCACAGTTGGCGGGACTCCTCGGTGAAATCTGCGACGAAGTCTTCTGCCTTCATGGTTAGGACAACCCATTTAGGCCCCTCCTTGTAGCGTGCTTCAAGGGTTAGATGAATATTTTTAAACTCACGAGGCATTTCTATCGTGCGAGCAGAGGTGTCTGAGTGAGTAGCCATTGCGGCCCAGTCGAGTAGCGAGCGGTCTACCGCAAGCCGAGGGTATCAGCGTTGCGGACTGCGTATTGAGCCATACGCAGTCACCCATCCAAGCGCCCGCCACGTTCAACGTTGCTTAACCTGTAGACGTAAGTGCTGGCAAACTATGTCCATGGCGTCAGTTTGCTTCTATTTGGCCTTGTTGTGAAGATTTCTGTTTTGTAAGACATAGATCTTTAATAATTGGTCTCCAGGCTTCACTTAAATACAGTCCACTGTCCCTATTGATGTTATTATCGTTAAGTTTAATTTCTAATGCTTCCCGAATTACCGAGTCCCAGAACGAAGAGACTCTGGCCAGCACCACCGTTTCATCAAACACTATTTTATGTTGTTCATCGAACGCATGTTCGGCAATAGCTATTGCCGAACATGCGTTCGATGAACAACATAAAATAGTGTTTGATGAAACGGTGGTGCTGGCCAGAGTCTCTTCGTTCTGGGACTCGGTAATTCGGGAAGCATTAGAAATTAAACTTAACGATAATAACATCAATAGGGACAGTGGACTGTATTTAAGTGAAGCCTGGAGACAATTATTAAAGATCTATGTCTTACAAAACAGAAATCTTCACACAAGGCCAAATAGAAGCAAACTGACGCCATGGACATAGTTTGCCAGCACTTACGTCTACAGGTTAAGCAACGTTGAACGTGGCGGGCGCTTGGATGGGTGACTGCGTATGGCTCAATACGCAGTCCGCAACGCTGATACCCTCGGCTTGCGGTAGACCGGTTAAGCAACCCTATGATATCAGGTGGTGCAGCGTTTTGAAGTCTTTGGGTGAGGTGCTGTTTGTATAAATCCCAGTTTATGTTTTTGATGTTTCTGTGGCGGCTAGGGTTTTTCAATCTTGCGCCCTCAGCTAGGTAAAAAATGACTGGTATGTGATCAGAGGAGAGTGCGTTTTTTGTGGCTATTGCAATTGTGTGATTGAGTCCTTTGGTTATTGCGATGTCAAGTACATCTGGCATATATCTTCTTTGAAAGATGGTGGGTTCAGTGGGCCCCCATACCATGCCATCATTTGCCTGTACAGCGCGCCGTAGTTGCTTGCCGGCTGTATTTGTAAGTCTGGAATTCCAGTCACAGTGTTTCGCATTGAAATCCCCAGCTATGAAGACGTTCCCTGCGATGTTTAGGAGTTTGGCGATTTCTTCCTCATTGACTTTGTTGGCAGGTCGTCGGTAGGCGGAGATAATAATCATCCTGCCACTGGACGTGTCAGCAGCGATACCAGTTGCTTCAATTGTCATTAGTTCTGGCAGAGCTACTTCGTGGTGCCTTATGGTGGAACGGATGTAGATTGCGGTACCACCACCCGCCGTCAGTCTGTCATTTCTGTAGCATGAGTAGTTTGCCACTGCAGCCTTTACACTAGGTTTTAGGTGTGTTTCTGTGACTAAGCAGATATCTATCTGCTCATCACGTAGGAACTCACTAAATTCACCCATTTGGTTCCATATGCCATTGGCATTCCAGGTGCATATGGTTAAGTTTTGAATCCTATTAGTCATGTTGCTGGTTGCTGGGTATACCTCTTGGTACGGCCTGCACCGCTGCCTTTACTGCGGCTTCAACTTGCCGCGGGATTTCTGCAATCATGGACATTAGTGTTTGTAGTAAAGTTTGGATCATGTTTAGCAGGACTGAATTCGTACTGTCATCAATAGACTTGTTCTGCTGATGTAGGTTTTGATCCGTGGTTGTCCTATCACTTCCAGGTGGCTGCTGTTTTCTTTGGTTATTTTCCCATCTTCTGTTGGAGCGGTTGTCCTTGAACTCGTTATTTGTTTGAGTTGCGGGTTATCATTTCCATGTCCCGGCAGGGGCGGAAAGGCATCAGGATCCTGCAGGGAGGCTTCTTGATTGTTTAACTGTTGTTGCAGTTGTTTCTTTTGTTGTTGTTGGCGTTGTTTTCTCATAGCTTCAGCGTGTGCAGCATTGTTCATCTTTTGCTTCTCATTGAATCTAGAGAACGCTGGGCATTTTCTGTAGCTGGCGACGTGGTCGCCAGCACAGTTTGCACACTTTGGTGGGGCTTGCCCTTTGGTTAGGGTGCAGTCCCTCGTCGCATGATCTCCTGCGCACTTTACGCATTTGTCTGGCATTACACAATGCCTTGAGACATGACCTATCCCTTGACATTTGTAGCATTGTGGTGGGCCTCTTGAGCTACGTAACTTTTCCAATGACACTTTCACTGAACATAGGGAAGTCATTTGGAAGATGGATCTGTTCTCTACAGAGTCATTTAATACTACTAGAAAGAGTGGTGTTTCTTGTTGCGTTTTGGGCGAGCGCAATTTAACCACTGTTCTGGCTGCGTAGTTCATCTCCTCTAATTCTTCTTTAACATGTTCGGTGGTCATGTTGAAAGGAAGTCCTCTAATGACTACCTTCAGTAGTTTTTCTGGCACTGTGGGGTAGGTATAGAAAGACCAGCCCTTGTCAGTAATGTGTTTTGCTACCGCTAGGTAGTCAGTAGTTGTCTTGGTTTGAATTTTATATATTCGCGACCAGCCGGTTTTACAACGAAGGCACTATTACATAGTCGCTTGAGGGTGTTGTAAAGAGTCATATATTCTTCTTTATAGGTCAGCACAATCGGCGCTGGCCTGCGTTCATTTGATGGAGCAACAGGTGTTGGATCATTTGATGAAGCAGGTGTTGTTTCTTCTGCTGGCAGTTGTTCATACCGGTTGACTGTAGATACCTCACTGCTGGCGGTGGCGGTGGACATAACCGCTGCAGGGGCTGTGCGTTTTGGGTGACAAAACCTTCATTATCCACAGTTGTTCTCCTAGTCTTCTTCAGTGGAGCTTTTTTTGTGGTGTTGTAGGCTGGTGTCAGCGAAACTTTCTTGGTAGTGTTGTGTGCGGGCGTCTTGAGACGCTTTTTGTTCACATTCATAACTTCTGTAGGAGAGCCAAGGATTCTCTTCCTAGAGCCTGCGCAACTTCCATTGCTTCTGGAAGATTTTGGTTGATGGGGGTCTGTGAGACCTCCATATCTTCGTCCGGATGTGGTTTGAGTGTGAATCTTCGTGTAGGCTGCCGCCGCCCACTGTAGATTCCCCTGGAAATATGCTCTTCTGAGCCTGACATCGTCCTACCAACTGGGAGCGCCTAATGGAAGGGAGTGTTGTTCCGACCCTTCGTTGTCACCGTAGGGTATCCAGGTCGGAGACAACCTACTGCTCCGCGCTCGGGGGTTCCACTCCCGCAGGAGTGGGCCGTGGAGCGGTAATCCCTAACACCTCGGGCTGGGAGGGCAAGGCAGTCCCCAAAGAAGAAGGAGCAAGTCGCTCACTATGAATCTCCGCTTCGCAAGCGAGACGGAATTCACATCAACCAAGTAGGAATACTGGTGTACACGAATACCATACAGCGAGCGAGTCGTCTGTGTGAGAGCTCGCCATCACTCAATGGATCAACGAAGCAGCAGATGCTGCTTCCCCACAGCAAAAACCCATGCTGCAAAATCATTCAAAACCTCTTCCGCCCCAATATCAGAGAGGCCATAACCACTAAAACCGACTGACCAGGGAATGCAGATTACACGTGACCCATTCACCAAACAACTCATCAATCGTATGCGGCACGAAATCAGGTCAGAAGTGCAGCAACACAAAATAAAGAATGGAAGGCCTACTCAACACTTTAAGCACAGAAGACGGATCGGCCTGGAGACTAACCAGGCGAATGTTGCGAAAGGGAGGAAAGTTACCCGCCTCTCTTGGTAGGCAATAGATTCGTCAGTGAACCAGAAGAAAAGGCTGAGGCAATAGCAGTAGCCTTTGAAGCCAACTTCCGACCAGTGCAGGACCATCTCGACATGCAACATATTCAGATAGTAGAAGAGCGACTGCAAAGATTTTTAAATACTAACATTCCTTAAGAGGATTCAATCGACCCAATTACCGAGGATGAAGTCATCGGCATGTTACAACATGCAAAACCCAATAAGCACCGGGTCATGATGCATTGGGGCGCCACTACTAAAACAATTACCAAGGGCAGCTATAAACTATATAACAGCCATTTTCAATCATATTATCAAAACCGGCGACTACCCCGAAACTTGGAAGCATGCAGACATTGTGGCTATTCCCAAACCAGGGAAAGACAGAAGATCCCCGAAATCCTACAGGCCTATAAGCCTATTACCAACCATGTCAAAAATTTTCGAAAAGATCTACCTGAGGAGGCTTGCGACATCACATTGACCAAGAGCATCTACTACCGAATGAACAATTTGGATGTCAGAGAGCATCATTCTACATCCCAACAGCTGCTTAGACTTGTAGAACATGCGCTAAGTGCATTCGAGAAGAAAGAGTTTTTCGCGACAGTTCTTCTGGATGTCTCGAAAGCTTTTGACTCTGTTTGGCATCAAGGACTCCTATACAAACTCCTTGTACTAGGCATCCCTTTGTCGCACGTGAGGCTGCTGAAAAACTACCTGACCGGCAGAACCTTCAAGGTAATTTTAGATGAGGCCGTGTCATCTACTAAAAGCATTGAGGCTGGAGTACCGCAAGGTTCAGTCATCGGGCCAGTCCTCTACAATCTTTATACACGCCGACCTGCCAAAAACTGATCGTGTGCATACTGGTCTTTATGCTGACGACACAGCGCAGTTCACAAAGAGCATTAAAGCAGCAAAATGCAAGGAACTTGCTTCAGAGAGCCTGCTCAAATATTGAAGGCTGGGCCAAAGATGGCGACCTCGCCTTCAACGCAGGAAAAAGTCAGGCCACATTTATCACCAGGAGAACAGTTCCTCAGAATCTTCAACCCATCCAACTATTTGGCGAGCCGATACCATGGACCCAAACTGCAATCTACCTTGGTGTAACCCTCGACAGGCGCCTCACCCGGAAACAACACATCAGGAAAGTCAGAGCAAAGGCAGAAGGCAGAATGAGGATTCTATATCCCCATTCTTAACCCGACGTCTAAACTAAAACCTGACCAGGCCATAAGACTGTACACTGCTCTGGTACGCCCGGTTCTCGAATATGCAGCGGTTGTGTGGGGAAAATGCTGCTACCTCATACATCCAAAAGCTGCAAAACGATTCAAAATAGAGCAATACGCTATGCGTATAAACTGCCCAAAGAGACCCCGACCACAGTGCTACACCGAAGTCAGTGGTATGGAAAAATTAAAGGACAGAATTAAAAAATTGGCTGCTAAGTTCTACACTAACAGCACCAATTCATCAAATCCACTCATTGCTCAACTAGGCAACATACTTCTTTCAATGACAATATCAGGTGGCCAGTCCACCTCATTCAGTAACCATCTCCGGAGATGACAATCCAAATAAGCCACACCGACAAAGACAGCCAAAACAAAAATCTGGAAGGAGATGCACAAAGTGTAAGAACTTCCCCACACTCCAGGAGAAAAGCCACCTGGGTAATGATAGTCGTAGTCGGTTAAGCAACGGTGAGCGTGGCCAGCACTTGGATGGGTGACCATTTGGCTCCATACGCAGTCCGCAACACTGATACCCTCAGTTCCAGCGCGCTGATTGGGCGTCGTGGCAACCCTCTGTAAACGACATTCGAATTTCGGAGGCAGCGAAGCCAGTCTGTTTGTGATGTTGAGAAGAAATATCAAGAATAGACCTGATGAAGTAACCGAGCAGGTTGTCGAAACGTCGTCGTTTTATGACACCATCCGGCTGGACTCCCGAGAAACTTTCATTGAATCAAATATTTAATGTCCTAATACAACAAATATGTAACGAGGGCATGAAGAAGAAAAAATACCCAGGAGCAATTTTCTGCTGTCCTCATGTTATAAGAGCATAGTGATCGCCCAAAGAAGCAATAAAGCGGACGGTGGAAAACCGAATAGAAAATAATGCTTAATGTACAGACAGAATATCATACGTACGTATAAAGAATGGGAGCTATCAACTCAGCGTAAGAGTATCAACTTAGCGTAAGAAATGACTAATATTTTGTACTGGATGTTTTGAAATATCTGTAAGAGGGAGATGAAGAAGTTAATCTTTGGTGGCTACGGCCGGAGACAGAGAATCTTTTGAATGACATGGCGACTGTTTTTATGACAGAGGTTACTAGCGAGACTTAGTCGTCCAACGATTTGTACATATAATGCGTGATAAACTATAATATTCATGTTGTATTTTAATGCCAAAAAATGTAGTATTTATAGCCGAGGCTGTGGAGTAACGAACAGAGGTGAACTCTGAATTGTTAAAGGTTAAAGAGGTTGGTAAGAAGAGAACATAACAGAGTTAAGAGACAGCAGGGTAGTAGAGAATATTAAAACAGCTAAACAAGGACTTAATAGTAGCTAAGAAGGTGGCTAAAGATGGGTTTATGAAGAGTATTGTCAGTGCAGGGGGACCGTTAACTGATGCATCTAGAAATTTCTGTGGCTATGTTAGAATACTGAGGGGAAGGGAGGGTGTTGAGGTGCTTGCAGATAAGGATGGAGAAGAAGTTACTGAGAATTTGAGAAAAGACAGAGATTTTAAGTAATTGGTTTAGTGAAAGCATTAGCGACAATGAATCAGAAACTGGAGGATCCAACTCAGATATCGAGCTTAATAACACAATTAGAAAATTTGAAATTCATCCTGAGGATATCATGAAGGAAATAAGAAAGCTGAAAAAACATAAGGGGGGTGGTGTATTTAATATTACTACAGATATCTTAAAGATATTGTATCTTGTCTTGAAATATTATTTAAATTGCGTCTGGATACTTGCTGCTTACCACAGGACTGGAAAAGTGCGATAGTAGTACCGATACATAAAGGAGGGGCGAGCAATAGAGGTGAAAATTACAGGCCAATCAGCTTGACTTCAGTGGTAGGTAAATTAATGGAGAGATTGATATGCAACCACATCGGAAATATATGTGAAGAGCGTAAGTTGTTTCAAGTAGGACACATGGCTTTAAGCAAGGATATTCATACGAATCTCAGATGATGGGATATATGCAAGATATTTCAGATTAAATGGAAAAGGGATGCCAAATTGATAGCGTAGGACTAGATCTTTTAAAGGCCATAAAATGGCAGTAAATAAGGTAAAAGTATTGGAGTGGATGAGAAAGTAAATTACTTGGGTAGAAGAATTTAAAAAAAAGTAGAAAACAGAAAGTTAGAGTAGGAAATACAGTATCATAAGAAGTCTAAATAAAAATGGGAGTGCCACAGGGTAGCGTATTGGGACCATTGCTATTCATTATTCTAATGAATAGTTGTGTTCATTGTTTATTATCGGAAATTAGATTGTTTGGATATGATATAATGCTATATAAAAGGATCAAAACGGAAGAGGACTGTAAACAGCTGCAGGGTGATCTGAACACGATATCTAGCTGGGTTGGTAAACAAGGGATGAAGATAAACGCAAAGAAGAGTCAGCTTATGAGATACGAAAATAAAAAACTAAAGGTTGATTACGATTATAGAGAGAGGAAAGAATTGCTTGTTGAAGACTTGAAATGTAAATATCTTGGCATTTCATTTGATTACAAGCTTAAATGATCAGGACACATTGGTCAGGTAGTAGGAAAAGGTTTAAAAATTCTGCACGTGTTGGAAAGGGTGATGTAGGGATGCGCAAGGGAAGTAAAGGAATTGGATTACAAAACATTGTTTAGACCATTGCTTGAATATGGTAGTGTAGTATGGGACACACTTTTGCGTATCAAGTACAGAAGTTTGAGTGGGTGCAAAAAAGGGCAGCTAGATTTGTTTCTGGAAATTACCGCAGAATGTAATCAGTAACAGATATTATAAAATAGTTGGAATAGGATTAATTGAAAGACAGGAGGAGGGTGAAGAGGGTCATGGGAGAGTACAAGTCGTATATTGGTGATGAGGCGTGGAAAGATATTGGTGTAAGAATTAAAAGTATTGCATGGAAGGGAAAAGATGAGCATGACCACAGCTGGCACTCGATTTCAGGCACAAAGGGTGTAGGAATATTCTCTTTTTTAGGTAAGTGTGTCAGGGATTGACATATTTTACCATGAATAATTTACCAAAAAAGTTTAAAGAATTAAAAGCTAAAATTTACAGAGGGAAAATGTAGATGGGTGCAGGAAAGGGGGAAGATGGGTGTGTATGGAAATTGCCACTGGAACGTGTGCTCCATTGCAATATATATAAACGGAATGTAATAAATGAAAGATCTGACTATTTCTGATCCAGGCCGCATTTCAGTTTAGCCACACAGGAAAAAAACAACAGTTCACGTTAATACGGTCCCTGTACCGATAATGTTAGTGGTAGTTTTGCAGTTGGCAACATTTAGTGCTTCATAGCCACCTCACCATTCAGCATATTTAGTTAATTTAGGCAACTTTTTGAAAAATGTGAGTCGGTAACGTGAAGAAATCATTGTATCGAAGCAGTTAATCAAAATTTCATATGTTAGTATCCTTTTGACAGGTGGAGAAGGTGACCGAGGAAAGAAATTAATAGAGAAACCGGGTGCTGAAAACTACAATCAGGGCAAGTTATAAGAATCAAGCCGGTAAGTATCGTGATAAAAGTGATTCCAATATCTGCTGCTCACCTTCGATCGTAAACCACGAAAATTAATTTAGTTTTTAATAAAAAACTTAGTAATGAATCATAAGATTACATGTCACACGTCTAATCCTAATTATTATGTTATTTTATTATTTGTTCTACATCAATATTTTCCTGTAAATACTTTTTGTTTTATGTTTTAGTATATTTTACACTAATCTTATCTCTATTTATTTCTTCACTAGCATTAGCTTGCAGCATTTCCTCCTTGGACACAGATATGTGTACAAGTAAAATATAGCTGGCATGGTTAGAAGTGAACGCCAAAAAAACTGAAATTTAATAACGTAAATGAAATATGATTTCCAATTTCTTTAACAATAAGGTTAGTTTACTGTTCACTTGAGAAAATACAATTCCATCAAATAAACTATTGTTAAAGCGCAAAATTCGCGGAGATTCAAAACTGTGTTATTGTTACAAATTAAGCAGAGATTCCACCAAACGAGCTCTTCCTACAAAAATCACAAAAAAATGGGGCAGATGGCGGTTCAAAAATTTGAGGCTAAGAACAGATTTTCATTTTCTGCTCCGGCGTCAGTTGGGATAGACTATTATAACGCACATCGCAGATTTAAATCAAATCCTAAACTATTTACTTATTTATCAATCTTGTTTCATGGATGCCTGTTGAGGAAGGACCTCTGGGATGTGAAACATGTCATGGTTAAAACACTTACATACAATATGAGTCATAATCATAGTGAAAACAAATGTACGTTACAAGTCAAATAAAGAGAATAAAAACAAGCATTAATTTTTACAACTGAGTTTTGCAAAATGTCATATTGAATACAATTAATTATTTTGTTCAAATTCTTTAATGGAGTAGAAGGAGTAGCCAATAAGATAATTTCTCAGTTTTTCTTTAAATATATCTTTATTATCTGCAAACTATTTTATACTCTTGGGAAATTTATTAAACAGATGTCTCCCAGAATAATTAACACCTCTTTGTACTAATGACAGAGATGTTTGTGTTTTGTGCAAGTTATTTCTGCTTCTTGTATTGAAATCGTGTACCTGTGAATTTAGATGTAAACAGGTTAAAATGTTCTATGACAAATCACATGAGAGAATATATATACTGAGAAGTCATTGTAAGACTATTGAGGTTTTTTTAAAAAAAGTTGTCTACACGAAGTTCTTAGTTTTACCCTACACAGTATCCTAATAACTCTTTTCTCTGCTATGAAAAATTTTTACTTTGTGAGGAGTTTCCCCAAAAAATTATGCTATATGACATCACTGAATGGAAATATGAGTACACCTGTTTTGTTAATTCTGGATCTGTATTAGAGAAAGTGTTGGTATTGCAAAGATGGTACTACATAACTTCTTCAGCACTGAAGTCATATGTTCGTGAGTTTCTCATCTACTTTAATGCCAAGGAATTTTATACTTGTTTCTAAGATTGTGTTATTTTTATAGCTTACTTGTAAATCCGGCTGTGCATAATGTTTTGTTTTAAACCTAATATAATGTGTTTATTCAAAATTTAATTTTAATGAATTTGCCTTAAACCAATTTGCTACTTCAATAAATACTTCATTTACATTAAATTCTAGATTACTGTTTGGTGTTTTTCTCACAGTCAGGTTAGTGTCTTCTGAAAATAAAACACTCTTAACTTTATCACAAAAGTTTATTGTATATTGTCTCTGGTTTTCAGGAAGTCATTGATGTTTAACAAATAGAGGAGGGGTCCTAGAACAGAACCTTGTGGAATTCCATGTTTAAAATTCGAAAACCTCATTGAAATCCAAATATCAAAATCGAAAGTCCGCTATCACAAAAACTTTTACAACAGTAAATTTACACAAACAATGAACAGTGAAACAAAAAATTTAATGTTGTTACAAATTTTGGGTTTATTTCATCTTTGGTGTAGTGTACAACCTCTGGTTTCGACGGTATCAAATATCTTTGAATGTTATCTTTTGAGGCTGAAATCAGATTATCATTATCTGTTGCGGCGGCATTTAGACTCATAAACCATTCGACTGAGTTTAAGCTTCACAGCCGAGTACAAATTTATTTGGAGAGTCTGAAAATAATTGTGCGAGAATATTTTTCTCACTGGATGTGTGCGAACGTTGTTGGAACATGTGTGATCACGAGGTCGTCATTGCTCCCCTGCTGACCTCACATTCTAACGAGCCGCGTAAACACACAGTGCCGTGCCTTAACGCCGGAATAATTGCTCGTTGCTCGCTGTGCTGAGATGATTGTATTTTAAACCGGTTTTATCCCTCCTCGGCTTCATGTGAGCGTGTCGGTTATAAATAGCCACATCAGTCTCAATCGTCAAATCAACTCATCTCTCCCATAAATTCTTCAGAGACATTATTGGCCAAATTAACGATTGATTAGTTAGATTTGTGGGCAGAAACTTGAAGTGGTATCCGCGAAAAGCAATGCAAACTTGGAATAAGGACGGTGTGATCGGGAACCGAACCCAATTCCTCCAGTGATGGGGATGAGCAATCATCATCTAAGATGCACGGGAGGACGGCGGTTCGAATCCCCGTCCGGGCAACCAGATTTCGGTTTTCCATGGTTTCCCAAATCATTCCAGGCAAATGCCGGGATGCTTCCTTCAAAAGGCCATGGCCGAATTCCTTCCCATTCCTTGCGCCACATCCTTTTCCGTCTCTAAAGACCTCGCTGTTAGAGAGCCGTAAAGAAGATTTAAAAAAAAAATCTAAGATGCAAGTGTCCAGTTTGTGGTCTTTCCGGAAAAAACATGTCATCAAACAGGCAATAAAGGGAATTGGGATACAAACCTTTTGTCAGACTATTGCTTGAATATGGTGGTGTAGAATGGGATCCACATTTTGGATACCAAAGGAGGTGCAAAGAAGGGCTGCTACATTTTTCTCTGGAAACTACCGCAGAACACAATCAGTAACCGATGTGATGAAACAGCTGGAATGGGATTCATTGGAAGACAGGAGGAGGGTATAAATGAGTAATTACAGTAAAATACGCACACACACACATCTACACCTATAAACTCATACACAAATACTGCTACATGCAATTAAACATACAGACGTTCACACAGATACGCATTAATTAGGAAAAGCAAACTTCCATCTCTGTCAGCACTGTTGCCTCATTATTCCTCAGTTTGTACTTTTATGGCACTTCTCCCACTGTGGCCTCGCATTCGGCAGGACGCAGCTTCAAATCCCTGTCCGAACAGCCAGATTTCTGTTTTCCGTGGTTTCCAGAAATCACAGAGGTGAGTGCTAGGATGATTTCTTTAAAAGGCCACGGGCGAAATCATTCAAGTGTCTTCCCTACAGTCCTTTTCCAGGTGCAGAAATATTGAGAAACTCTTCTGCCATTTTTATTCTTTACTAGCCGAGTTCCCGCCGTTGCCCGGTATAGTTGGCGTAGATTTACCCGTACCTTATTTTTATTCCCGCAATGAAAAACATTTGTACAAAGTTTCATAAAATTCGCGCCAATTATTTTCTGAATTAAAGCAAACCTAGATTCCCCTACCATGAAACGTGTGGTTGAAGATTATTTGCACGTACACTATTTTCACTCGTCCGAAAAGATTCATGTATATCAATCTTCGGTTAAGAAATTGCATTACTACATTACTGAACAGCGCTAGATTATTGTAGAAACTCGCATTAGATTTAATTGTGAAGTAAATGGATATACTTTTTTCTCTAAACGCCACATACTTTAACTCCGCAGATTCAGCCTTTTATACAAATATCAAAAGTTAATGAAGAATAATATTATAGTAAACAGAAGACTAATGCTGATGGCCAAAGACATTGTCCAGAGATCATGCTTAAAGAAAATCTCTGTTGTTTTTACGGCTATCTATGGCGTTTAAAAATTGAATATCTCGAACGAATTAAAGGAAAGAATACTTCAAGTTTTGTTTAGTGTGCAAAATAGTTATTATTGCAAAGTTATCTTATTGCTTTCATTAAAGGCTATGGTCAGAGACTTTTAGTTGTATGTTTACTGCGAATTATGGAACATCTAATCCTTCCATATCCTTCCAATTTCAACTAATGCTCCTGCGTTATTTAACGTTGAAATATAAGGCATGCCAAACAACTGAATCAAGATTCTAAGCTTTAAAACGGTGAAAACCCCATCGAAATCTGCTCCGTAGTTTCAGAATTTTTTTACAAGACCAATATATCCGTTTTTCGTTTTATAGATATAGATTGATAGATAAATATTCAGAATTGTACTCCCTAACACCTACATCTATTATCTACTTCCATACTCCGTAATTCACGAATATTGTAGGTGACAGAGGGTACTGTACATGAAAAATAATTTTTACACTGTGCCTTCCTATTCAGAATAGCACGAGGGAAGCGAGAATGCACATATGAGCCAGAACGGTATTATATTTCTCTAATCTTTCATTGCGACTCTAGTGAGTTGGTGCACTCGTAAATGAAAGAGGGTATTCGCGTGTTAGACAATAAATTCATGGAATTTTGGGTCGTCTGTCTGCCAGACAATCCCAGGCCACTCTATGTATCAGTTCTGTGACGCTTTCGTAAGGACTGTGACAAGTAGTAACTTTCTCCATACTCTCATTCAATACTTTGCTCCAAATCTCCACAACAGCTTTCCAGATTGTGACATTTAGTTCTAACCCTTTTTGTACAATAATTTATGTTTATATTTTTTCTAATTAATAAGTAATTGATTTGATGCTAATTGTATCTGTTTAATAATGTTTTGCTTATAATTAATACAAATAATTGTATTAAAGGGTTCCACAGATTGTAGTTTGTATAATGAGTTGGGTAGGAATAGAATCTTAGTTGTTAAGTCTTGATATAACACAGTCTTTGTCGTCGCATGCTCGCGCAGGTTAGCTCGCTCATGGGCTCCACGAGAATTTTGTAATCTACTGTAATGATATGTTGAAACTCAGTTTGAAAAATATTAAGTCGCTCATCAGTGTTAATCAAACCGTGTGATTTCATTTAGTTATATGGAGTACATAGTATCGTGTGCATATTCACTGGCACGATGTCAGAAATTGAGGAAAAATCGTAAGAGCTGTTTCGGCTTGTTGTGTTCGTGGTGACCAAGTGGTCCAGTGATCAATAACACGCCGAAAGAGATAGCAGTCAAACGATGTGAATGCCCGAGAATTTTGTACGCTAGTATCTCCTTTGTACGAGCGTTAAAATTCTTTATAGAATTAGCTTTACCTAATGCAGAATCCAGGAACGACAGAATCATAGTATTTATTTATCACAGATGGGGATCATTATTTGTTGATATGCGAAAACTGCAATATCCACGAAATGTTCTCTGATTTACTATGATGTAACAGCATGAATATTTTTTTAAATTTTCTAATTTCTTCCTTTGCTTCGAGTTTTATGCATCGTCGACATATATGTCATTAGAGCCAGAAAAGGGTTGGGAGCATGGAACGGGAAGTAACTCGGTCATGGTGTTTTAAAGGCATCATCGCAGCATTCGTCCCGAGTGATTTCGAGAATCCATACAAAACGGAATTCTGGGTAGCCAGACGGGGATTTTAACCCGCGACCTCCCGAATGCGAGGATAGAGCGTTGCCGTTCACCCGTAGGTTTAAAGATTCGTTTTTGTTTTGTTTATGGCTTTACGCCTCGTCGACGTCGAGGTCATTAGAGGCGAGAAAGTACTGGGGACAAGGAACGGGAAGGAATTCGGCCATGGCGATTTTGAAGGAAGCATCCCGGAATTCGCCTGTAGTGATTCGGGGAAACCATGGAAAACCCAAATCTGGATGCCCGGAACGCGAGGACAGAGCGTTACCGCTTACACATGGGGTTCGGTTTAAAGGTTCCCTGCGTGCTAAGGTGGTGGTGGGAACTTGCGGAACTTGTTTGGGTTATCCTCTGTATTTAGAAAATAAATTTTCGTGTTGTTAATAATGATGCAATCACCACTGCCGGATGCCGGACGGGGGTTCGAATAGTTGTATATATTTATCCGCAGTTCTTATCAGAGCGAGCGCTCGGGTTCCGTCTCCGCAGGTGTTCTCGCTTCATTGGCCGCGTGTTTAACAAACCCGAACACCGATAATGAGCCGGTCAGCAGACTGCAGTAAAACTTTGTGTGCGGTTTCAGGAACTGATGGGGCGCTTATTATAATATTGCACGTTTTTTGTCTTTCACGTGGTGAAGTCTGAAACTGCCGCAAAAAGACTCTTTACTCCATGCTGATGTGGGTTTCTCCTTGGTCTGTTAACTAGCGGAAAGTTTACCGTTTCTCACGAATAGGGAATGTTCACAAGAAACGCGTCTTGCTAACCTGGTTCTTTAAGACATGTCCTGTTAGCCCAGGCATTTTAGGTTAGAGTCTGAAAAAAGATATATAGAGCTGAAATTTGGCACAGACATTCCTTAGTACCTAAGAAACAAATCCTGAAATGTCCCCACCTCGGGGGTGGCCGCGTCAAAGTTTTTTCAGGTCAAAAAGACTTAAAAAGTGTCTGAGTGCCAAATCAGTGTAAACTCGTTGTAAAATTTAAAATATCAGCTTTACTAGCATATGTCTTGACACGGTAACTTTGATAGCTTTTCAGCTATGCAGAGCGCTTTTTTTCCGTATCGCGTTCATGATAAAATGTGAGTGTCACTTCTATACAATAATTATGCCCAATACTACATTTTCATGAAGTAGTTAGTCTCTTCTGATTATCTAGAGTGCAACAAAATGTTATTAAGGCTTTATGAAGCAGAGATATTCTTTGACCCAACCATGACCAGTTATCTCGAAACACAGAGGGAAAAGAAATTTCCAGAGTAATGAAGTTGAGATTAAATAGTACAGAGGGTTTGTAGTGGTCCTATAATGGCCTCTGGCGTGTTCATTATTCCACCCGAGAAAACGGAATCGAAACAGTATTAAAATAAATTAACCACTGAAATTCCTCATTAAAAAACTTAGCCCGTATTAATTACATTGCATCCCCTGCGCTGACGATTTTTAATTTTGTTCCTCTCCTGTGGGGATTAAGAATGATTGAGGTCGTAATATTTTGTCGCCCGATGAGTTTTTCTTCCCTCGGCAGTTTTTCGCCGTTAATGGGGGAGACGTGCCAAGATTTCTTTTTGGTGGGGGGACGTCGATGGGCGGGGAAAAAACTGAAAACTTTTTCAAGCATCTTTGCACTTTATTCCATCTCCGAGATTATCTATAAACACAATCTCGGTATCAATTTTCATCCCGGTTCCGCTCATTTGCTCCCCTAGCTACTGGTGCGGGCTCTCTCTCTCCCAGAGATTAAACCGTCTTCCCTCCCACACACAACACAACAGCCACCTCAAGTCGCCAGCCATCCCCCACCACAACGCTCACAACTTTCTTCACTTTACGTCGTAATCAGTTAGGTCTGGAAGAGTCTTTGCTCCTGCTTTCAACATGACAATAGAACTGTCGAAGGTTTTGGAATACATAGAGAAACTGAATGATGATGATTTGAATAACAGTGTCGACATTGATGACTCAGGGGTCGTTCATTAATGACGTGAGGTGAAATAGAAGAAGAGGGGGGGTGTCCTGCGAAAATACACATCTCCCCTCACCAAGGGGAAGAGGGGGGTCAACGGAAATCTCACGTGAGGTTTAGAATTGTAGAGGGAAAAAAAACCATAGATAATATAATAATAATGATACTAAACGCACATTCTAAAGAAATATATAACACTAAAAATGAAAAATGAAAAATAAAAAATATATAAATGAAATCATTAAAAATATTTATTTTACTAGTGCGATATTTCTTTCTCCACTTAGCTTTTGCAAATCGATCCCAATTTGGGTATTTGCACGTCGTAATTGGTGTTGCAGGTTAGCGTCCGTTTTGTTAGAGCGTGTTTTTCGTTTGGTCGATCTCATTTTCGAAAAAAAAAGACGATTAAATTAGGGTGTAAATTAAACTAAAAGCACTAATAACTCGCGGGCCAGAAAAATGGGGGGCCGCATGCGGCTCGCGGGCCGAGTCTTGGCCACCCCTGGATTGTAAAACAACCTCTATAAACTTCGTCTATTTATTGCAAAATAAATAAACCTTTTGAACTGAAACGAAAGGCGTTCAATAACCTTCTGCGGTATTCACATTCTGTTTCCCTGCGACACTAAACGGTGGAATACAAATTTAATTTGATTTGTTTCTAAATTAGACGAAGTTTATGCTCCAATTTCCCTACAAACCTGTTTTCCCCATTTCTTGTTTTTATCTTCAATTCTTTGTGTGCAACTTCACCACTCACCTACTTTTGCTCTCTACGGATTTTAATTTTTAATTACTTTCAGCGTTTTTAGTTAATTGCTACTTTATTCCAGATCACCCAGCGTGGTGGGTGAGTGGTTAACGCTCTGGCCTGGCCTTCGGGAGGACGCCGGTTCGAATTCCCGTCCGGGCATACAGATTTTTGTTTTTCATGCTTTCCCCAAGTCACTCAAGGCGAATGCCGGGATGCTTCCTTCAAAAGGACATGGCCCAATTCCTTCCCGTTCGTTGTCCCAGTCTCATCCCTTCTCTAATGACCTTGACGTCGACTTCGATGAGGCGTAAAGACATAAGTAAAAAAAAAAAAAAAATTATTCCAAACCCTTCGTAACTTACCAACAAAAGAAAATTTCTCCACTACCATTCACCTGAAATCGAGTACCAACTTGTGGTCATGTTAATCTGTTCTCTTCCATACAGTACTCTTAATTCTTCTACCGATATTCTATATAGGCTACGCCTATATAAGCCATGTACGCTCCCTACTATTTCTTCGTCCTCCTCCTGTCTTCCAGTGAACCCCAGTCCAATACATTTATTATATCAGTTACAGATGCTGCTCTATAGTAACTTCCACAAACAAATCTAGCTGACGCCCTTTTAGTCCCTCCAACTCCTGTAATTGATATCCAAAATGTATGCCCGACACTACACCACTAAATTCAAGCAAAGGTCTGACCAAAGTTTTGTATCCGGTTCTTTAACTTCTCTGTTTCAACCCTTCATCACCTTCATCAATAAATCAAGGATTTCGAATCGTCTTCCTACCACACGAGCGATGTGCCCCGTCCAATTCAGTTAACTCTCATATTTAAGTGTTCAGTCAGAAATTCTTTACCAACTCTATAATCATGAACAACTTTTTTTTTAACTGTGTAGATTAGTATTTTGATTCTTCTTGACATTTATCTTCATTCCGTATTTATCTACTCAGGTACATATCCTATCCAGGTTATCCTTTAGCTCTTTAGAATCGACTCCCGTTTTGATTCTGTTATACAATTTTCTACAATCTACAAACAAACTTACTTATGGCTGTAAACCATTAACACAATCGTTAAGTAGAATAATAAATAGCAAACACGACACTGGACTTGTATTCGGAACCCGAAATGAGAAAAATACAAAACCTGGATGAAATACCGAAATTTTGTTTTTGAAAAACATATTTACATCCTACTGACAAGACGAGGAAAATGTCAAAACCAGATCTGCAGTCGCAAAATGGCAATGTACAAAACGAAAGCTTTTTAACTGTCATATAGTTACAATGAGAAATAATTTTCTCTGGCTGAACCTATGGAGCACGTCACTTTATTGAGAGAAGCTTGGACTTACCAGGAGTTGGAAGGACGTCGACAGAAGAATCAGGAATGGTGTATACAATAGAAAATATGATAATGACCACAAATGAATAGGCGTTTTTTGAAAGGGCGTGATCTACATTTTTTCACATTTTGTCTTGTGTGGCGTTTTTAAGGTAATATATTTCAAATGAAAATGCAATGTAAAGCTAAAAAAATCTAATAAGGCTTCAGGTTTGTTTTTTTTATACCTCGTCGACGGCTAAGGTCATTAGAGGCGGGATGGGACTGGGGACAAGGAACTGGAAGGAATTCGGCCATGACCTTTTTAAAGGAAGCATCCCGGCATTCGCCTGGAGTGATTTGGGGAAACCATGGAAATCTAAATCTGGATTCCTGGACGGGATTCGAACACGCGTTCTCCCGAATGCGAGGCCAGAACGTTAACCGTTCACCCACCACGCTCGGTGGTACCTTCAAAAGGACATGGCCAAATTCCTTCCCGTTCATAGCCTCCAGTTCTCTCCAGCCTCTAATGCCCTCGACGTCGAGGAGGTGTAAAACCAGAAGAGGAAAATAATATTGTTTCAGGCATAAGGGCATGGCAAATTTTTCTTTTGTATGTAAAGAAAGCAGGCAGTGAAATAAATTACCAAGAGAAATGCTGAACAATACACTAAAAACACTGAAAGGATTTACAGTAAAAGAAAGGGAAAATAGAATTGTAGGGAAATTGCCACGGAAGTAGACTATACATTCTATCGCAATTTATTTCTTTTCTCCTTTTTTTTTTAACGTGTGTTAGATGAGAAACACATCGCTCATTTGCTGCAACAATGTCATAACTCAAAAATCACAATCTTTCATGAGATGCATACGAGATTAAAAATCACATTGTTAAAATTGTCCCTGTGGTATTATCTCAAAATTCGTGATTTTTGAAGTTATGACGTTGTTGCAGCAAATTAGCGACATGCATTACAATCTGATGCTATAGAAGGATGTTGAAAAATAGTTCAAAGTTAACAGTTCTATAAAAAGATAGGTAAATAAATAATTTTATGATGAATATTATAAAAAAATAATATAGTGTCTCTTTAGTTAATATTAACGGTTAGTTAAGCACACAAATTGAGATTGAATATTAGAAGACTGAGTATTACGACGCAAGGCGTAACGGATATGATGAAAATGGAGAGATAAGCAAATAATGGCGAATAGATTTGCAATTCAAGAGGAATTTTCCGGTTTTAGATTATTATTTTGTAAAAAAAAAAAGTCTGATGCAAAATAATGTTATCACTGGAGGAAGAAAGAAAGACGTCAGCGTAGCAGGAGAAGCCAGAACGAACGAACGGAACATTCCATTCATGACACGAAAAATAATGAAGTTCGCCTTCATAAGTGTGACACCATTTCATGAAGCGTCGTGTCGTTTTAACATTCATGTTCCGCATACCTCGTTTTTTTTTGGATCATCTTATCCCGAGGAGTTAATTAGAAATACCGTAGATTTTGTTTTCCTTTAGGAACGTCAACATCCGTGAAATTACTCAGCTCCCGGCTTACATAATGTGAAAACAATACTCCATTGCAGCTCAGCAAGGGTTTTTTTTTTTTGGTCGAGTACGGCACTGTTAAGTCATTATTGGGAACCATAACACGCGAGGTCCAAACATTCTCTTAGCGGTTCACAAAGACGTCGCTGGCAGTACATTTCACGCTCTTTAGCGCTCCTACCACTAAGCTGAAAGCCATTGACGATAACTGTCAATCATATTACCTCGTCGATTGTCTACAGTAATTCAAGAGCCGTCCATTTCTTTCCGCTACGACGTTATTTATTTTTTAACGGACGTATTTCATTTCGAAACGCTTTCCGGAACGCCGTTCATGGGACTTCCTTGCATAATAAGCGCGTCCTTACTATGAGACGCCTGAAAAAAAAAAATACTGCTATCAATTTTCTCCCTTGCAAACAGTTAATTAAGAATGTCTTGTCTTTGAAGGTTAAAGCTATCTATCACATGTAGAGTTTTACTATTAAAGTCGTTGAGTAGTTATTTTTTTTTTACCATTTATTAATTAATCAAGGTAAAGTTTATTCCACAGAAGCAATTTCCCTACCACCTACACTCGCATTTTGCTATAAACTATCTTTTAAAGCCGTGAAAATTTACTGATTGCTCGCGATGATGTGGCAGTTAATTTGTTCTCTATTATTCAACTAAATAGAATTGTTATCAAATAAAGCTCATGCCCCTGATCTTGCAGTAACGTTGTACGAATTTCTTAGCTTACTATTGCAACCATATCTGTGGACAGAAAATACAACGAAAACATTTACAATTAATATAAATAGCTTCCAAGGCATCGCGTAGGATCTTATTTCTTTAAACGAGCAATATATATATACATATACTTGCTATCTCGGATACGGCTTTAACGATTTGGATGAAATTTCATATTTAAATAAGGTTTTGCTTTTTAAGTTTATCTAAATAGGTTTCTTCCCTGCAAAAACGCGATTTTACAAAAAAAAATGTATTTGGTATTTCGAAAATTGCTCTAACGCCATCTCGTAGACTTTTCAGGTACAGTAGCAGAAACCCCATTGATAATTAGTTTCTCATTGCTTAGAGTAAGGAACTCTTATGTTTTAAAACGAAAATTTTTTGTGTACTAGCTGGCCCGTGCAAACAGAACCGTAATCAATCACCGAATGGTAATACAATAATGTGGAAATAAGTAAATTCATGTATTTATTATGAAAGGTATTTGATTTCGAAAAGTAGTAATAAATATGTCTTATTGTAAAAATTCGTTATCATTAAATACCACGTGTTCAGTTGTAAAACATTTAAAAAATAGATATTGGCTTTGACAGATGTGATTTTTTCAACTTCTTTACTATACAAAACCGTACCTAACTTAGCAGTTATAATGTGATCATCGTTTTCGTTTTGACCGTGTGTGTTTTTAACATAGAGACAAATATTACTGAATCTATGATCTCGTAAAAAAGCCAGTACAGGTGACCATACGAAAAAACAATTTCTGGTAAATAAAATCCAGCGCTTTGAAGCGACTGACATTAGGCTTTATTAATGCTTACTTATATTGGGATTTTTTTTTTATCATTTGGAAAGTCATGGTTGGATCAGAAGGGGTGATGTTAATTAAAGATATGAGCATTGTTTTATCGGAGAGAGCGAATTTAGTACTGATGATGTACTCGTCTAAGTGAATTAGCACTAATCTTGCACCATTAAATAATCCCTGATTTGCATTAAGATTTTTATTCAACGTAATAATAACATTTTTGTTTTTAAAAAATTTGTGAGATGGTAAACCGGACGCAGGGTCGTCGGTGATAACTGGCAGAGGATCGTTCGGCCCGGAGGAAACTGCTCAAGTTCATGACTTTAAGAGGCCAAATCAGTAAGAGACTGAACAGGCAGATAATAATAATGAAACCGGACGATCTTGGAAATGGCTCTAGAGATTGGTATGAAATTTCATATTGTTTTTCAAGTTTGTAATACGACTTTGGCTGTAACCTCATCTCGTATGGTACAGTAAGAAGCTGAACACTTCAAAATGCCTAGGAGAAAAAAAAAATTAACTTTAATTAAACTTCACGTAAAATCTTGTATGTTGAACAGAAATCGAAAGATCGGTTTCCCGGGTACTTGTTATTAACCAACGTTGATAACCTTAACGCAGTAATGACATATTGTTTTACATATTTCGACCCCACCTCTTTCTATTCATAATCCTCTTAATAGTCAAAACAAGATTAAAAAATAATACTTAACTTTCTTTATGGTTGGTTTCAAATTTCAGTTTAAAGGGAAAATACTGCAGAAACATAAACAGGTAACCTACGTTCTTTGCTTGTTTGATAGCCACACCTATGGACAAATAATATAACAAAAGCGTCTGCACTGAACGTCTATAAATAAACAAACTAATTATAAATATGTGGATTTAATCGAAATTCATAGTTTTCTTTCTGGTTAGTTTGCAATTCAAAATATATTGAACCATCAAAGAAAGACAACACTGGTTATCTTCTTTGCTATAAGAACGTTAGGTATGAAAGCAGAACGCAAACATCACTGGTCCTCAGAAGAAAATCAGGCGCATGACGTCACAGCGTTGCATACATGTTGACCAAGCCGAACTTTTATTAGTATTGGAGCTTGACTGTTTGAAGTAGACCAGGGGTGGCCAACCCAAATGATCTTGCAGGCCACTTTGCGAATGCATCATAAATCCGCGGACAGCAAATAAAATTATATATTCGCAAGAATATTATTTTAAAATCAAAGTTAATTCATTTTCATATTTTTGAGAATTAATTTTTGTACATATGGATGCACAAATGTCGTATTTTTTTTCAAACATTGGTTTTCACTACTTTGGCCGTTATAAAATAAATATATTTTGTAAAAGTGTGATGAATCTCGCGGGCCGGAAAAAATGTTGAGATAGGCCGCATTGCGGCCCGCGGGCCGCGGGTTGGCCACCCCTGATGTAGACTGTTGAGCATCATCATCATCATCAACGCATTTCAGTACCTTGCTACGGGCCTCGCCACTTCTAGAGGGCCTCGCGCCTCCTAGGGGGCCCCGCACCTAGACTAGATAGGCGACCCATTTTTTTTTTTTAGCTTTACAATTTTCCCTCGGACGGCAAAAACCAATACTTCACATTTGCTACGGGCCCCGCGCTTTCTTAATCCGGCCCTGACGTTCCTCAGCCTACGAATAAAGATATTCCCTGTTCATTGTGCCTATAATCAAGTATCATAGGTCATTAACAATGCTCGAAACTCATTCTTTCAAAAATACCTTAAATTTACACACTTCCTTCCGGTTACAGTCTTAATTTTTTGGTTTGAAATCTGTTTGATTTTTTAAAGTTTTACTTTATTAATTTAATTTAATTTAATTGCAATAGAGCACACGCTCCTCTGACAATTTTCCTAAACACCCATCTTTGCCCTATTCTGCACCCACCTACATTTGCCATCTACAAATTTTAACTTTAAATTCTTTCAACGTTGGTAACTTATTCCACTCACTTACACCATTACCTAAAAAATAGAATCTTCCCACACCTTTATGCCTGAAATTGAGTATTATAATAAGAGGCTGCTACTGAGGGAATGGTAACAGGTATATATAACCAAAATAACATTGATTATTGGTGCAGGCAAGGAGGAATCATAAAAAATAAGAAAGATAGTTCACCTAAGGAAGGAATTAAAGGCGGAGTTACTATAATGAAGGTAGCGATGAGAGAGCCATGTTCGGATTACCACTAGTGCAGAGACTAACTGACAAAGTTACAGAGTACGGTAACTCAGCGCAGATACAGAAACCACAGGTAATTTATAGGTACACAATCCTGCTTACGGGAAGAAAACGGGATTTACCTAAGGATTATAGAGACAAAGAAGCTGTCGAGAATATTCATACTCGATAACAACAACTGCTAAAGTTCGTGTTTAGATTTTAGTACTTTTGATAGAGTTCTTCCAATAAACAAAGGAAAAGTTTATGGTATTGGCTGCTTGCCGTATTAGGCAAAATGAATGAATAAAATGAGGCTCGTCGGGAAAAATTAAGTTCGTATTACGAGATCGCATAAAGGAGCTGTATGATTGTGATAGGAGGGGACTGAAATATAGCAGTTGTGAACTAATGCCCCGGCTATACGATCCGTCTTGAGCTCCGTCTTGCGTGCGCAAACTAGTTTGCGCATGCAAGACGGAGTGTGTGGACGGCAAAACGGTAGCGCGAGCAAACTCGAAAGAGAGGCTTGTACAATCGTTGACTTGCTAAAGATTTTACTGCACGGTTTTTCGGTTTGGACAGTTTTTTTTCAACAGATTTCTCTGAAATGGGTGACTTACGAAAGTATTCAAAGGAATTTGTAATTCAGTTTATAGAATTGTACAAATCGTTGCCAGCATTGTGGAAGATTAAATCGAAGGAATATTCTGAGAAAAAAAATCGAATCGTCATTTAATGACTGAAAAATTTAATGAGGTATGTGTAATTAATTATGCATAAGAACCTTCATTGTAATTCAAATATAACTCTTTTTGAACGAGTAAGTACATGTAATTTAGATTTATAACAATGTTCACATTGTTATGTATTATTTACGTTATCACTCACAATATTTCCTTGAGAAGTTGTCGTCGGAAAGAAATGATCAGAGTTAAGAACTCTCTTAAGTTAGGTGTCGGTACAGACAACATTTACCACCCATTCTTAGATTTTTTAGATGACCAAGAAGCTGCTCGGAGCCCAATATCTAATTTTCAACAAGTCCTGGAATCCGAGGGAAATAATTATTGTGTTTGTAACGGGGTTTTAGTGCATTAATAGGAGATGCTACTGCCACAGAGCTAATAATTCTTTATTTTTCTTGGTTTGTTTAAATTTAAAATCATGGATAATTTTAGACAATGCCTATACTCACTTATGTGTCTGTTGTTTCTTTATGAGCAAACAATAAAATAATGATTCCATTAAAAACAAAAACCTCTTCTGTTGGCCACGTCACAGACTCACAGCTGTCGACACATTAGGTTTGCACAAGCTTACCTGTACCGTGTGGCCACTCTTCAGTGTTCAGTCTTTTTGTACAGTTTTTCACTGCGCAGTTTACCTCCACATGCAAGACGGAGCGTGTAGCCGGGGCATAAGAAGGAATTACAATTAACAACAGTAGGTAAAGAGATTTACAATTCTCACTAAGAAAGCATTTGTGAAATGAGCCAAACAAGGGAGGGCGAATATGTTACAGGCTTCACCAATAAAGCTTGATGATATATGCGTGAGGACAATGGCAGTAAGAGCTGATGAATTAGTTGAGATGGTTACAAAAGGTTTCAGTAAATCAGTGGCCAAATAAGAAATTTCATTATGTATAAATAAAGACCGCACATGTTCCAGAATTAAAGTGTTTTTGCAGAGAAAATTTCGGTAGATCAAAGGAGCGCACCAGTACAATGTAGTTCAGTGTTTCCCAACCTTTTTTGGGTCATGTCCCACTTTCAACATATTTTTGCCCCCCATACATAATTTTTAATAAAAAATATTGTTTGTAATTAAAGAAACTGATATAGGATGGTTTTTGAAAGAAAACACTTTAATATGATCATAAAACACAGTAAGTAAAATTAAAAAAAACATATGATGAAATACTAAAATTCAAATTCAAAAGATTTATAATAAACATTTATTATGGCAATTTAGTGTGATCCTTTTAAGAATTTGCTTTTTTGCTATATTTTGTAACCATATCTGGCATTGCGTTTAAATAACCCAAAGAGAAAACGGTAAAGTCGTATCAAGTCAATTTCTAAATTGCCCCCCTAAAAAAACCAAATTGCCCCCCTGTGGGGCGTGGGCCCCACGTTGGGAAACACTGATGTAGATGAATCACGGACAGTTCAAAGAAAAATGGGAGAAGAGCTACTTATGTCATGTAAACAAATTAAAGGAAAGATCAGAACATTTGTATTTCAATATGGAGCTGAACAGACTGAAGAGGCTTGTAAAAAGAGAGCAATTACAGTAAGAAAGTAGCAAGGCAATAGGGAAAAGAAACTAGAAACGGATTTAATAGTAGCAAAGAGAGATACTAAAGGTGCACAAATGAATTACGGCTGGAAACGGAATACAGAACGATGCAGTAGCAATTTGCCAATTTCCATTACTATGTTAGGAAATTCAGTAGTAAGAGAGCGTTCAGACAATCATAGACAAGGAAGAACTATTATGCGACTGATTTGATGAAATAATTAAAAGTTCTCATGCAGATAGTACAGAAAATATCAGAGGAAAAGCTTTCCAACATAAAGAGAAATGAGAAGACTGGGCTATGAGAAATAGATATTGAGGATATCATAAGTGAGCGAGGTAGGTTAAAAAAAAAAAAAAAGCTTAAAATTACGATAGATGGGTTTAAAGATTGCTGGAGACAGCATCGTAATTTACTCAGAAGTATTGTTTGGGTAGAGTATGTATGAGGACTTGCTGCATACCAGAGGACTGTTGTCGTAATAGTAACGGTTAGTGAAAGAGGAGTTACAAACCGGGTTCATTCCACGATTGCTTTGGCTCTGCAATGCCTTAATTTCTAGGATGTCTATCATGACCACTTTCCGAGTCACCCTCTTAGGACTACCAGGATCAATCTCCCAATAGGTGAGGCGTTCTGGGGAAGTATACCATATGTTCTTCTTCCGCAGACGTCACTGGGATACATCCACACGAGATTTTTGAGCTGACCAGACATGGTCTGGAACCCCCCACAAGATACTGGCTCTACTTCAGAAGAACAAAATAAATACCTTCAAAATATTATGATATCAAAGAAGTTCTCTTCATGATGCTACTAGGACATCAGTAATGGCACATATAAAGTTCCGTTAATTAAACTACGCAATTAGGATCCCAGTCCCGGCTCCGATGATCTCGATGTAAAAGACATGTTAATCAATAAAAAAAAAGAGAGGGTAAAACATACTGCCCGTTGATTCCCCTATGCAAATCCTTCTCAAGAAGACAACGATACTCATCTCGTTGGACACTCATCTCTTCTCATGGAAATCAAATTTTAATGTTTCCATTGACCCAGTTGGTTGCGGCATCGTGATGGCGTCTGTTGCTGACATGGGATTAGCTCGTTCGATTCCTGGTGGTAGAAGAGATTTTCTTCATCAGGACTTGGCTGGTAGGGCAGGAGAGGCGGTGGTGCACAATTTCTAATCACCACATTATGCGCCAAAGTCCTGGCTTAAATCCCAAACCTCTTCGCAGTGCCTAGGGAATGAGGGCATAAGGCCCTGTTGATTATGATTAATAGAGGCCGGATTATATGCAATAAAAAATGCTAGAAATATTCATGCAAATATACATGAAAAATGCTTAAAATATGCAACACAAAAGTGTCAAAATATGCAACATTATACAATATAAAAATAGTAATGTTTAGATTTTTTATTTAAAAAAAACAAGCAATTAGTAAGTAGTTGAATTAAATATTTATAAATTCGATAATTAATTATTATGTACCTTCTTTTTTACATTTGTAAAAGTAAACAATCGGTTACTGTTCCAAATATTCAATAGTAAGATTGTTTCTTCGATCTCTCAAAATATTTTTATAAGTGTATATGGACCGTTCCACATTCACTGATGTAACTGGGCAGTGTTTGAAATTGGGTGTTGTGTTAGCAATCATTGTTTCTGGAAAAGGTTCACCCGTCCCATTCCTAAAAATATCAATTTGACACAAAGGTTCAAAACCTGGGTTATTGTTCAAAATATTTTCAAACTTCACTTTAAGTTTACACAGGAATACCTCTGGCAATGCGGATTTTATTCATTAACTGGATAGATTCAGTCAACGTCAAACCTTGAGTTTCAAACTTTTAATAGTCGCAGGTTTGTGGGGAAAAACGAATGCTAATCACAGCTATGGTTTTAATAATAGAATTGTTAAATGTTTCCCTGTACCTACAAACTGTCATAACCTCTCCACTCTCAAAGTCTTTTACTACACCTTTAATTACCTCAAAATGTTCATTGTAAAACAGTAGGTACAACTTCAAACCACGTCACCCATCCAGTTACCACTGGTTCCGGAGGTAAAGGCACATTTGGTAATTTTTTCATAGGCATTATTACAAGAACGTGCCTTAAGACACGCTTTCTTTGTTGATGAAATTAGTTCTTCAGCGAGTAGTCGTAGACTAAGAGCTGTGTGTTGTTAGTAGATTTTGCCGACTACAACGTAAGATTTTATTTATTAACTACGTACACTACCGAAAAATATTACAAATATAGCGAAAATATGTATCATCACTTGGTTTTAAGTAAAATATGCAATAACCGGTGAAAATGGGGTTAACATGCATATGCATATGCAAATATGCATATGCAAATATGCAGATGCGTATGATGCGGTCTCTAGTGATTCGTCCTTCGTATGGCGACGATAAGCCTGCGGTCCCCAGTGGGTTTTTCGGAAAACTGAATAGGTCGACAGTGGATTTCACCCTCCCCCTTCTTCATCTCTCATTTCTCATCTCTCATCTCTATTCCGAGCGCACATACTATCATAGTCAGCCATACCTACAATATTAACACATACAAACACACACTGGCAACGGCAACGGGAAATCCGGAATCTGGCATGGTACTGTAACAAGTAAGGCATTAACATTCGTAACTAAACTATAAGTTCATTTTAATTACTTGTAACTATGCAAAGAAAACATAAAATTTGAAAAAGTAATTGCAGGGGACATGCTAAAGAAATCAGTTTCAAATAAAAGCTGGCAATACCACGACCTCAAAACGTCTGGAATTTTCCCCCTTTATTCCACACTTATTCCGCGACACGTTAGCGAATGAAAAAAAAAAATTAACACTTACAGTCATAAATTGGTGATAAGTGTACTCTTAAGTGACTGGTTAACTCTTGTTATGTGTTAAAATATCGAAAATCAAAGTTCTTATCTTTATTATGGGTGACTGTGCATTTTACCAAAACACCTCCCCTTCATTTTCGAAACTACTTATCCGAAAATTCCTTCGATGTTAACGACGATACATAAACTCTAAAATTTTGTAGGAATTCTGTAGCGATCCTTCTGGAGTTCATATTTTGCAAAGAAGGCATTTTTAACAAATTTGATACATTAGTATATAATTTTACTCATCATAAAATTATATGTATCATTTGATAGAGAATTTTATGAATTAGTTACTAATAGTTACGAAAATATAATTGTTTAATGATTTTCAATTGTTTTTGTAACACAGTAATTTTTAACTGATTTTTTTTCTTTGATTCATGTATACATTTTGAATGGAACTAATCAAAATTGATAATGAAAACTCTGTTTGAACATCACATGTTGTATGTTTTTAAAGAAGGTTTATTAAAACAATAATTAATTGAATTTAATACACCCACAACGTTCAAGAGTAAAACGTATTTCACGGATTAGTTACTACTTATATATATATATATATATATATATTTAAAGATTTATATTGCTTTAGCTACCTTTCTGTGTAGTTTATTTATGGGAATAATTTACCCAAAACGTTGAAAGAATTCAAGGTTAAAATGTGTAGAGGAAAAATGTAGGTAGTAAGTTAAATTAAAGCCAATCGGACGAGATTTGTGTTCCACATGTTAATCACCTCACGTGTAATAATCGTGGCACCCAAACAACTATATTTAACACAAATTGATTAATTTTATGTAATAGGTTTAATAATAGGGATCATGTGTGCTCTATCGTAATTGAAATTACAAATTTAAATTAAATGCATATATGTGCTTAGTTAAAACTTATTAGGCCTATAATGTAAAAAAAAAAGTCTTTGTTACATTTTCATTAAGAAACGTTTTTGTGATGAATATCGATTATAATGAGGGAAAAAAATAATGCTAAATGAGAAAATCAAGATAGTTTTAAGAAATTGGATGGTACATGTCTTAAAGAACATTGAATGGGCAATCAGCTGTCAGTTGTCATAATAGTACCGATGTCTCCCGCTTGGGAACGCCACCTGCGCAAGATGGTAGCCTTCGTTAGTAAACATTGACAGTTCATGTTTTTTTATGTTTTTTTGGTATTGAACGAATAATTTATCTGATCGTATAATTTTTACAAGTTATAGTGATAACCTTAATTTTTTCTAACTGACGGTCATAAATTGGTGATATGTGACTGGTTAACTGTTGTTATGTGCTAAAATATCGAAAATTAAAGTTCTTATTTTTATTATCCACTTATTATTGTTAGTGACTGTGCGTTTTACCAAAACGCAAGCTATGCAACAGTGTGCAAATTATGAAGAGTGTAACAACTGTGTATCACCAAACACCACTCTGGGTGCCAATGATTACCAACCTGTACAGAATTTTATTGGAACCAGTGACACTTACGAAAGTAACTATGAATATGCTAGAATGTATCGTCCTCATGGTTCATTGGCAAGAACACTTTACTTGAAATACCTGCAAGATGAAAAACTACAGAGAATGGACAAAAGTCAGGTAAGTTATTGCTTGCTTCAAAGTATTATTTCAAATGTTATAGGCTATGTGAAACCAACTTATTTCTCAATCAGCTGATTGTTTACTTGTGTTAGAGCTAAACTCCATGTGGAAATTCATATAATTGTTGCAAATGTACTTTTCAGGTATGTATACTACAAGATTATAGTCCTTTACCAACATATATTTTGTGGCTGGGTTTATCTTTTGTCATACAGACAACAGATCTACAGAAGTTTCATACAGATTATTTCATTTGAGTATATATTCTTGTGATTTTAGTTATATAAAGCTTTCACACTCAGCAGATTGATTAAACTGGAAACATAAGACTATGTTATCATTGTAAAATTCCAGGGAAGTCTATTATTAAATGGAGTTGATGATTACTGTCAGTTATTAGTAATATTAAACTGAGCTAAGACTAACATCAAAGCTATATAATCTTGTGTCACAATGTTCATGTCAGAGGACCTTCTTGCCATGCTACATTTACTGTTTACATTCTGTGTCTTTATTCTTATTAGTCAGCTTGCATTGATAATTGTTCACATTCAACCAAACATTTATTCAATTAATTTTCCCAAAGAAAATTTTATTTCATTGTGTTAGTGAATACATGCGATGTAGGCTGCATTGCATTCAACTTGTTTCATCTGAGTTATTGCACTGGGTGCTGATTTATCTGCATAACGTTAAATGTTGTTTTGTTAAACTTCTTGATGTGTAGAATTATCTGTATGCTATAAAATTCGTCTGAGTAAGCTTTTACCAGAATTCTTTTCTTTTCAAAGTGAATTTTAAAATTTAAATGGCTTTGTCATTGTTAATAGTAAAAGTAAGTGTATAACATTTGACCAAATGTATCTGCTTGAATGTTTGTTTGCATTTCATTCCTGAAAGAGTTGAAATGGTGCATGACAATTATTACTGATAGAAACCATAACATTGATGATGAAAAGAATATGTCAGTTATTACAGAAAAACTCATGTTCATTTCATTAGTTTATTTAGAGCAAATTGTCTATTGGTTATCTTATATTAAAATGATTGGAGCTTTATTTGCTATTATTCTGGTGAAATTCGTTTTATGACATTGATCTTCTTTAACTGATACACAATATTTGTTCACATGCAAATTTTAGAAGTTATAGAATACATCCAAATGAGAGAGGGAGAAACTATTATCTCACCCTATTCTGTATTATTATGTTTTTGCGGGTGTCAATCTTTCTTTTTTGGATGTAATAGCTGCATTTTATTGACTACATAATTCTGCTCTTTGTAAACAATTAATTGTTGTAACATAGGCCACAGCAGAGAAAGAAATTATTATTTGTATTACAGTTATATTTAGGTAGGCAACTAACATTTATGTCAATTTTGAACATGATTTTTTTAATTTCATAACTTATGAGTAGAAGTATCGGGTGGAAATTTTATACTTGGTGGAGCAAGAAGCCTTTGCATGTACACTTCAAAACTGTTTACTCATTATTTGTGTCATTTTAAGATTAGTAGTTGCCATGTATTGTGATGTAATACATGTTCATCACATTTTCTCTATGGCCAATATGTTGAAATATGTACTTGGTGTAAAGTTTGCTAGAGCTACAGAAAATGTCATGCTACCAATTTCTATCAGATTTTAATATTTTCCCAACAAGGTAAAATGTGATTAAAGTGTGATTACTGCACTGCAGTGGTCAAAGGCAAGATTCTGCTAGAAATATTTTCCGAAGCACATTTAACGGTTTCATGCTGGTCCAGGATGTATAACAACCTAATCTATGCTTGAAAATAATGGCCCAGGCTGTATTAAAATGGAATTACTACTTGAAAATAATACATCTTGTGATTGACTACAGCAGTATTATGACATCATTACTGAATGTTGTTGCAGAATTGCGATCCCAAGTAGACCCATTAAAGGATACCACAATGATGTCATGCACTGTGTGGAAAAGACTCAACAGTCGTTCTGCAATGAAATCCCTAAAAGTGCTTCAATTTATAAATGTATTATTTGTCTGATAGTTTCAAAGCAGGAGATATTTACTAAAAGTAGAATATGAAGTAGGCTTTTTGGAATAAGCAACATTTTCCAACAGAATAAGGACCACTAATTTTTGAACAGATCCTGCCCTAATTTTAAACTAAATGGAAGAGCAAGTTGGCTGGGTTATTGTTGATTGTTTAACTGACTGTGGAGGTCACAGTTATTTATTTTGGTAGAGAACTTGTAATAACTATGATATGTAGACAATGGAGACAAAGAGACTGCAGTTAGGCATTGAAAACCAGATAGGATAGGGAAAAATAACCCATCACTTACCACAGGTGAAGACAGGAAGGCAAGATGAAGAGGTTACAATCTCACTTGATAGAAGTAAAAATAACATTTTTTTTTTTTTTTTTTTTTTTTTTTTTTTTATTTAGCACACATTTTTACAGCCTAGTATCTAGAAACTAAAATAGGCCTTAATTTAACACAACAGTTTTACATTTGATATTTCAACAGATAATTTCACAATGAATTATTTCAGTTTTTGTTATGTATGGCTTTGGCAATATCTGTACAGTCTTTTCTTGTTGGCACGATACATACAATTGTTTCGCTGTTAACATATATTACAACTTTCTAAACTTGCTGCATTTTGTCATAATTGATTGATTATAGTTTTCTAGTTTTGTGTGGTGTCTGCAGTTTCCTGTCCACTTTATGGTTAGAATTTTAATATTTCACTATGTCACTTCGTACGTCTACCACTACTACTATTACTAAACTATTACTACTATCTACTACTCTAACCATCTAAGAAAGCATTTTCCAGCATTGGTATCGGTGCGGTAATCCGAATTCCAAATCTCCCGGAATAGCGCACGTTCTCAGTCTCTCTGGCAGCCAGAGTGACCTAGAAGGTCGCCCATCGGGAGACTGGCCACCTCCAACACTGGTTGTGAGAACTAATTTTCAATGATATATATCTAATTGCAGAAGTAAGGAGTCTTTAATATCCGGCTAGTAGGTTGTTCGTTTCACAGGTGAACTAGATTAGTTTAACATCTACTGCCGGTATTTGTTATTTTCAATATTTGAACAAATTCCTATTTTAAGATTATTGGCTACATAATTTACAACTTTTACTCTTAACTAACTATTAACATTTTTACATATTTTAAGAGATAACAATGTTTTACTTCAGAGCGGCTCGAGACTGCAACTATTATCTATTATTTGTGTTATTGCAATGTCAGACCACATTTTATGCATCGGACTATAGTTCATGTGAGCACTAGTAAAGAACTTATACATTCACTATAAACTTTTATACGTGTTGCTTCAGCAAGTTCTTGTTTGTAGGTAGAATCTCCAGTGGTGTTGCTGCGAAACGGTCCATTTAAAGTCTTTAATATGGTTTAAAGCAGTTTTATGGTTTTAAACAGTTTTCACAGGATATAATGAACTGAAATGTACCAAAAATGGCAGATGTCAAGCACTGAACTCACACACAGGCAAATCCTACGTTGCAAATGTTGACAGTGAGCAGTGTGAACAACCTTTGTTAAATATGTAACTATCCATTTCACCAAGAACATGAACAGTTTTCTGTTTTATGTGTGTTCTTCAAACTAAATCATTAATTCGAAGCATCATTTCCAACCCATCTCTACTCAAAACATTTCCATGTTTCACAAACTAGTGGAGGAGACAATATGATGTACTTGTTCAGAATTGTCAATTAAATTAAATGCAGACCTCTTAGTGGTCGTGTTTTTGGATATGACTACTCAGCACTGTGGGAAGATCTTAGCAATGGATTGGCAAACCAAAAGAAATGAAAAATTTACCAAAACATTGAAAGAATTTAAAGTTGAAATTTGTAGACTGTAAAAGTTTCTGGGTACAGGAAAAGGGAAATGTGGATGTGTAGGGAAATTGCCACCAGAGTTTGCACTCCTTTGCAATTAAATTAAATTAGTTGTTTAATTAATTTTTGGACCCATAAATTCCTTACATTCACATTCAACAACTGTTCATGCGGCAGCGTTTTCCATGGTTGTCAGTGCGGCCTCAGCCACATGGCTCTATTTTCTTTAAGAAAAGCATAGCCCAAAATAGTGTTTTTTTATGTTTGTGGGGTGATTTTTTGATGGTGTTGCCTTCCTCTTCCCTTCAACTTTGTAGAGTGGTGAGTATATTTTACATTTCCATATTAACATAGCATATTCAGAATACTGAGAATTACAAAGATAAATTGAAATATGAGGGCATTATGGAACAGTGTGTAAATGTTTTGGTTCCTTCCTCAGTGGTAACCAAAAGTAAAAATATTAGCTACATATCAGGAGGTGTGTCGGGAAAATGCCAAAGAGGAATAAGCTCCTTCACTGTTAATAGAATCTGATGTCTGTTTTACATCCTTTTTAATTGCAATGGAGCACATGCTCCGGTGGCAATTTCCCTACACATCCATTTTCTAAGAATGCCTAATTTATTTTCTTTATGAAGAAAAAAGAGATTACTGTTTAATAAGTAAATATATTATTTCACTTAAGGGAGCGTGCATAAACCACGTAGCTCCAGTGTGGCCTCCTGTGAACCCTCTCTCCCCCCATGTAGCTCTACAGGGATTTGCCTCCCACCTCCCCACTTAGTCCGTAGCTTTTTCCCCTTTTGATTCCAGAAGACGTTTTGTACGGTTTTCTGTTGTCAGACGATTGTAAATTACATGCGGAGATAATTAAATGAAGGAAATAAGTATTCAAATGCTGTTGTGGGTTCTGTTCCTCATTTTAACTGTGAAAAATGCTACGAAAGGAGAGCTACGTGGCCTGGCTCAACCCCCCATGTTATCCAGCATAGCCTTCCAGCCAACCCCCTCAACCCCATGGAGGGAGCCACATAATTTGTGCACGCTCCCTAACTACCAACCAATGTGTATATGATTTATCAGTTTGTTGGCAGAGGCCAGGTGAAGAAATGTATGCTTACTATCAGTAAATAATAATTTACTGTAAGGATTGTAGTTTTTATTTTTATATCCGTTTTATGTATTGTCATTTTATTATTTTCATATTCAAGGAGGATTGCTTTATCCATCACCAAATCTTAATCAGTAACTAATAACTTTATTACACTCTACTATAAAATAATTAAAACACTTTTTGTTATTAATTTCTTTTACCAGCAACATTTACAAATGCCACAGTCATGTGTCTTTAATTATATTGTTGGTACTGCATATATATATATATATATGTTGCTGATACTAATCTTATAATTAATCCAGCAGTTATAAATGTGTTAACAGAGTTATATTCCTTTCTTCAATATATAACACATTAAAATATATGTCAAATTTGTATTTTATGGATTTAAGGAGTTCACCACGAAACCCACACAACACATACCATTTTCTCTACTGACTCACAGCTTGCACCCTGAAAATGGAATGTTTTGTGTTGGTCTTTTACTTGCCAGTGCAATCTTTCAGCGTCTTTGGTAAGTTCCTCCCGCCTCCTTTTCATAATAATTGAAATACTACCTCTGATTAGATATGGGAACAGTCCTGGGGCCTTGTTTGTGACTATCAGACTTACGTGTGTTTACTTTAAAAAGCCATAAACTGTTAGTTTTTGTTTATTGCAGCACAATATATGTATCTGACAGCTAGTTTTAATTTATTATCCTTCTTCTCAAAGAATCATACTCACCATTGTAATTGCATATCTCCTTTGATTTCCAAAGTGGGTCATACATTATCATTTCACCTCCGATTTAATTTGTAGGCTTCAATTAAGGGACAGTTGTATGGAGTAAAATGTCTTTACAAGAAGAAATTATAGCAGTTTGAATATGCAAAATGCTATAATTCACTCTAAATTGTACAGACAGGTTTGTGGGGTGTTTTTTGTTGGTGTTGCCTTCCTCTTCCCTTCAACTTTGTAGAGTGGTGAGTATATTTTTCCTTTCCATATTGTAAAGAGAGCATTTGTTGGCTACCGTTAAGAAAAACGTGAGTTGCCAAAAAAGGGAGGGGGGAATTATTAGAATCTTAAATAATTCCTGAAAATGAAAATTACATATAATAATGATGCTATAAGGGGATCTAATAGGTTACTAACTAGAACCATGAATTTCAGACACAAAATAAAACCTCATTTATTGAGTCTTATGGCCTTACAAGGTCGGGTAGTAATTAACGTTACGTTAAACACAATTAGATCAGCAAAAACAAGCAATACCCGACGTTTACAATTCGCCGGAGTAAGCAAACAAAACTGAATGAAAATATCTCAAACAAGTAATAAAAACAGCAAAGTTAACATTGAAATAACATGGCAACACAGGCCATCAAATTGAAGCTAACATTTTACTGTAGCAAAGGAAAATCCCAGGGGGCCGCCGTATAAAGTGAATGAAAAGCATCAAAATTGAATTAACAAACAGCAAGATGCTTAAGAAAAAATTGAATCGAAATATAAATTCAGCTAGCTCAGAATTTAAGGTGGCGGGAGCAGAGTCTTAACCCAGGCGTCGCTTAAGGGCACTAAGTCTGTTAAAATCCACTGAATAGTGACCGTCGTTTCTGGTACATTACCATAGAATCATCGCCGTGATGGTGAGCGACAAACACAATGCCACTGCAGCAATGGAAGCTAAATAAGCGGCTACGACCGCGTTATTAGCATAACTTCCAAATAATGGCAAGGCATGCCACTCGACATCTCGCTTTCCCAAAGCAAGAAATGATCAACCACAATGATCATCAGAGAGCGTGCCGGCTGACACGTCTATTCACCAGCTCGTCTTGGACCCAAGTCACGTCCGTTCATCAGCTCGTCTTGGACAGAAGTGATGTCTAAAATGGCTCCTTCTTCTTCTCGGCTAGTTGCTCGCCACATGTAAAAGAACTCCACGGAATTAGTATTGTAGACCCCAATAAATGTTCAGGATTGGCTATCTACACATTTCCGTCGTCACGTGTTTAATATCATGCGTCGCATTCGCCGTCCTTCGCGCGTTTCCTACGTGGCCTTCGGGGTAGTAGCGGGGTAGGGGGTAGGTCACCGCCCGATTTCGAACGGGACTCAAGCCGGGCTGTCCCGGCGCCATCGAGTCGCCTCGCCTGCTCCATTGTTCCTCTCTCAACCGCCGAAATGGCAGTTTCTAGCCTTCGATATTCAGCCCTTCTGAGCCATGCGTTTACAGAAAAATTGATTTACAATAAAATATACCTTTGGCCGCCCTGGTTTTAAACATACATTTAACCTATCCAGACAACCCTCATTATTTACAATTAATTACACGTTGCAAGACTAAATAATTAATAAATTTGAATATAATAAAAAAAGAATTATGAATATAATTAATAATAATTTAATTATATTCATTGTGGGTGACGCTGTCACACCACAATATACCTGCTACCCAATCAAAATAAAATTATGCCAATAATTTTATTTGAACTATTCTAACCCTACAGTTGCATCAAAATCATTGCCTACACTATAGTTTCATGGTTCCAGCTCACTCGAACTATCGCATACATGTGACCTCTTTAAATATGTAAAACGACACGTGACTCTGGTTAACATAAATAATGAAATGTCTTATCCTAATATGCAAAGTAAAACATCATAAAACATTGACAGGTACATAGATGTAAATGAACGACAAAATAGATCTGTTCAATCAATAAACAAAAAATGATGTAAGCACAAGATATTAACATTAAAACTAGACAACTCAATTAATTATTTACAACGGGCTATGCAAATCTAGCACATGTGTTGAAGTTAGATAGCAACAACAAGAATAAAGAATGCACCGAATGTCCATTATCAAGGCCGACACAAGTATGCCGAAACCACATAACATGAAAATCAAATGGAAAAGAAAAATCTTCCGCGAATTTACATAATTTAATCCTTCCGCGAATTTACATAATTATCCATACAATACAAAAGAAAGACGGTTCTCGCAAAATGAACTATATTATGCTTTCCAAACTACACTCGTAGCAAAGACATTATAGCGGTGAAACTAAGCGATCAGCTGTTTCCACTTTGCCCGCTCTGTTGTTGTCAGTAAGCGCTGTCCCGTTAAGCTTGCGGCTCAGGCTACCTGTTTTCGTTTAACCTGATTGCAATCCTTCCAGGAAAACTGGCGGTCGGCACAGCTGCTATCCAAACAGCTGAGCGTCCTTTACCTGTTCTCGCTGCGTTAGCGCTACGCTTGTTAGGCAATTACGTGTCTTAAGACTGACACTCTCACTTTCTAAATATGCTCTACGTTATTACCTAACTAAATGTACATTGATCCTTAAGCTATATTTACAAACATCCGTCTAGGAACTTGTAGTATGCTGTGTGAAACGGGCGCAAATTCCGGGCATTATGCGGGCCGAGCTCCGTTCTGCCGTCGGTCAGCATGTAGCAGTTTGGGGAGATAATCCGCGCTACTGAGAACGGTCCCGAATACAGCAGAAAGAATTTGGAAATTAATTTTCGCTGTGCGTCAGACGGGGTCATAGTCCTAAGTAGCACCTGCTGCCCGACGCTAAACGTTTGCGTCCGCAATCCGTCGTGCTTGCGTTGCCGCTTCGTAGCTTTCTCTACCAAGAATTCATGTGCTTTCTTGATGTCATCCTCGGGATTCTTCTCGGGTTGATCCTTTGGGTAACGCAACATCCTTCCGCCAGCATGGGTGCTTGCGTTCGGAACTGTAGATCCACGGGACGAAAATTTGTTGCGCAATTTACGGTGTTATTGAAGTATTCCTCGATCCTCGGTATGTGTTAACCCAGGAGGCATGATTATCTCCAATTAATGTCCTTATGTACACGCTTAATTGTTTCATGAATCGTTCGCTATTATTCGATTGCGGATTGCGGATTGACGAATAAACGACTCTGATTCCTTTCTCCTCTAAAGCCTTCTTCCACTTCGGGCTGGAAAATACGCTCCCGTGGTCAGTCAACAGGGCTTTAGGGCGTCCACAATGCGGTACATATTTTTCTAAGATGATCTTCAGTGATCCTTTTGTATTCAGCCTTGCGACTGGGTACAATTTTACATACTTAGTGAAAGCATCCAGGACAAGAAATATGTGGCGGAACCCGCATCTGCCAGCCGGAATTGGCCCGTAGTGGTCCGCACATACCAACTCGTTTGGTCCTGTTGGCACCATATGTGCGTACGGCCCAGCTGTCCTCACATTCGGGTGTTTCGCCTTCTGGCACATCTCGCATGTGCGAGTGCACTTTGCCACACTCCTCCGGAGTCCTTTAGTGAAATATTCTCCGCGGATAGTTTGGTATAGCCGTTCGGTACCTGGATGTCCGCACTGGATATGGTACGTACTTGCCACTGCGGAATTTAGTTCTTCCGGGAGCCATGCTTTCCATCGCGTCTCGGCATTTTCCCTACGGAAACAAACGCCGTTTTCCATGGTGCAGAGCATCGCGATGTTGCGGATACGTACTTCGTCCGCGCATTCTCCCCGTAACAAGTACGCCCGAACCTGTCTGATGTCCGCGTGCGCTTCCTGCGCCGCGATCAGCTGTTCTTGAAACGGACCGAGGTCGTGCCATCGTCAAGTGTCATTGCCGCGACCAGTATCTCGTTCGCTCGCAGACGCTTTTGCTCCTCAGACGGATCGTCCCTGGCGTTGCGGCTCAGGTAATCCGCCATCACATTCTCAGTCCCTTTGCAGTATTCGATATGGATATCGAATTGTTGCAAAAACATCGCCCAGCGCGCGATGCGATTACTTGTGAATGTGGCGCTTCGGAGGAATATGAGAGCCTGATGGTCAGTCCTCAGGTAGGTGGTACTACCCCAGAGGTATTGTTTGAACTTCTGAATTGCAAAGAAAATTCCCAGCATTTCGATTTCACAAACAAAATACCTCCCCTCTGCCGGTCGTAAAGTTCGGCTTGCGGTTGCGACGATTCGCATGTTACCGTCTTCTCCGCGTTGGTTGAGGCAGGCTCCAATCCCCTGATAGCTTGCGTCTGTGTAGAGATAGTAAGGTTGGCCAAACTGGGGGTGGGCGAGACAGATTCGTTCCTTAAAGATCCGCTTTATCTTTAAGAACGCAGCCTCCTGTGGCTCTCCCCATTCCCACTTTTGTCCTGCTTTTAACAAACCATATAATGGCTGCAGAATCTTCGCAAAGTTCGGCACGTTCCCTCTATAATATGCACATACGCCGAGGAAACTTCTCAGCTCTTTTAACTTTGTTGGTGGCGTCATCTCCTCGATCTCTCGGATTTTATCCGGCGAGGGCGTAATACCATCGGGCGTGATCCGAAATCCGAGGTATTCTACTTCGTGCGTACACAAAGTGGCTTTGTCCGGCCTTAACGTGATCCCGGCTCGTGCCATTACTTGAAGCAACGTTTCCAGGTGCATCACGTGCTGTTGGAATGATTCCGACGCCACCAATAAATCGTCTACATAAATGGTACAAAACTCCTTAACTTCCGGTGGCAGCACGTGGTTCATGGCCCGAATAAATGCCGAAGCCGCGTCTTTCAGACCGAAAGGCAATTTGTTGAAGCACATTTGCCTCCCCTGAAATACAAATGCGGTATACGGCCGGCACTCTTCAGCCAGTACCACCTGGTTAAACCCGGAGGTTACGTCGAGCGTCGATAGCCATGGTTTCCCGTGAAACCGCGTCATCAGTTCCGGTATGCGTTCGGTCCGTTCACCGTCGGCCTCAATCCTCAAATTGAGCAACCGCGCATCCAGACACGGACGAACAGATCCGTCCTTCTTCACGACAAATGTCATAGGATTTAAATGCATTGACGGGCGGGGCGCGATAATCCATTCCTCTCCATCTCCGCGATTGCTACCTGGGCCGCCTGCCGCAACTTGTGGGGCACACTATAAGTCCGTCCCCGCAGTGGTGAGGTATCTGTTACTCGGAACCCGTGCGTGTAATCCTTTATCTCCCCAGGGCGGTAAGAAAAGGCCTGCAAATTGCTTGTCAGCATCTGGCAAAGCTGTTGCTTTTGCCCTGGCGTCAAGTTTTTGTTTCCCCGCACTTTACCGGTTAGGTCCTCTAATATGAGATCTCGCTCGTCAGCTAATGCGCATATAGCTCTTCCTCCGTGATTCAAATCGCCTTGCATTCCGGTGTCTTGCATCGGTTTGGAACTATTTATTCCAAGGCTCTGCTCACAGGCCTCATGTTTCCAATGCAACACCCTCCGGAACCAAATTCGTCACCGTCTTATTTCCCCAATCCATAATGACTTGACGTTTTGCTTAAGAGGTCGCATCCAACGATCAACATCTTGCGTCAAACCGGGTACTATAAGTAGTGGCAACCCATTAACTCGCTTATTCGCGACTTTTCACGGGGATTAGCGCTTGCGTGCTCACGATCCTTTTCTCTCTTTCCTATTGCAGGAACCACCGTTAACGTTGCGTTGTGGGAATTACTTATTAGCCGCGGATTCTTATCTTTCAAGCGTAGCAGAAATTTCTTAGACATTACGGAGACAGACGATCCCGAGTCAATTAAATATTCGCCCGTATGCCATATGCAATAATATCTACACGGGGACACTTTCGCGCGCGCCATGAGGCTGTCGCCGGATACCATATCTTCCTTCTTGCGTCGATATTTTCGGGTCCTTTCGCCGCGCCAATATTCCAAACTGCCGAGCTGAGAATGCTGTCGGCGTTTGCAGCGTCCCCCGAAAAATCTCATTGTGACGGCGGGGAATTAGACGCGTTGCTAACGCCGCCCACATTTTCTCCGTCGCCTTTGCACACATTTCCGGTTCCGCGTTTTCAATCGAGATCGCGTTCACTGGAAATTCTTGTGGATACGCGGATCGGTTGTTTCCCGACCGCTGATGATTTTTATCATCCTTCCACTGTGCATTTCCGTTCTTCCATTTCTTCCCTCCATTACGATTGCCGGAATTTTGATTGGAAGATTTCCCATTCTGTCCATCAGCATAGGAAGCTTTATTGCCGCCATGCGGTCGCTTAGACTCGCTTTGCGCTTCGCCATGGTTTCGTTCCGCGTCTTGTCTCGCCAGATTATCGGCCATTTTCCCGATTCTGTCTAGGTTACCGACGGTTTCTAGCAGTTCTGGTATCGTACGAATGACCACGGGGTTAATGAGTGACTGCACTTGTGGACCAAAGTGCGCGATCACCATCTCTATGAACTCTCCCGTCCGTCATTTTGTCGGTCGAATTGCCTACAGCAGTGCACAGCAAAAGTTTTCACAGTAGCTTTCCATTGAATAAGCCACTTGGGAATGTACCTTCCTATGGTACAAAGCTTATCCTCGCCTGGTTTCTGGAACTCTTTTCGACCAGAAGGTCTCAAGAAAACAGGACTCTGAACTCGGCGGTAAGATAGTTAGTTTCGGGACGCAATTTTCAGCCAGAGTCTGTCTGTTCTGAAAATGATTCCTCGACTAACACAAGCTTCATGGAATCGAGGCACTCCTTTGATTTCAAAATACCGCTCATTTCGGTAAGATATAATCCTAGGATTTACCGTCTTTGCGAGACCCAAAAACGTGGCAAATTAAGCTCGATATTAGCTGCTGGCGTACTGTGCGTAATTCGCGTGAACAATACTCCCGCTAGCGTTGGAATTACCCTACTTCCTTTATCTTGGATTCCAACGGCGCCAGCTTTGAGTAGTGTTTCTGCACGAGTGTTTGGCTGTGACGCTTGCAAATCCTGTTGTGCCGTTTGTACTTGTTCAACCGAACTTGCACCTCCGACATCTTTGCATTTACAGCCTGCAAGCTTCGTTCAGTATTATCCTTAATCTCGTGGACAAATTCCGAGATCTGACCGAGACTCTGGTGGCTTTCTTGCCGCACGTGCTCGACAGATTTTTCGGTCGCGTCCAAACGCTTCGAGATTTCCGCGCTTGATTCCTGCAATGCAGTGCATGTTGCCTGAATCGTATCTGTGCGTCTCTCCAACACTGAAACATTCGCTCGCATCTCCGATTTGAATGCACTCATTTCACGGGTCATTTCCTCGCGAAAAACGGACAATTTTCCGTCCATGCCCTTCAATAAAGCACTTTGTGATTCAAATTTTTGACTTAACTCCTCCCTTAATGAGACGGAACTTTGGCTTTGTGCATCTAACGCTTGTTTATGTCCTCCTGTTGTGAAGCTATTTGTTTAGTCAATTCCTGCCTCAATGAATCAGAATTTTGACTTTGTGCATCTAATTTCTGATTTTGCGAAGCCATTTGCTTAGTTATCTCCTCCCTCAATGAGACAGAACTTTGACTTTGTGCATCTATTTGTTCCTTTGTGAATCAAGCTATTTTTATTTGCTACTGAATTCCGCCAGCATGTTAAGGATTAGGTTTTGTCTTGGGGTTGCGGTCGCCGTGGCAATTCTACGTTATTTGCGACGCACGTGTTTCAACTTCTGCCCGCATGGGTGGAATTTTGAACGGTTTCATTGTCTGGGGTTGGAAAAATCCCTAACTGTTCCCCATCTAATGATGCATTTGAATGGATGCTACGCGTACTAGGAGTATCATTACACTCGCTGTCCGCCAACGGTATGTCGCGTACTTCCGGTGCTTGATCCATCGCGTTAGTTTGCTCGGAAATGTTGAACAATTGATCGATCTGCCCTATTAATGGTGCGCGATCTCAACTTCATAGATTTGATCGTAAGATACAAAATTTCAACTCCGAACAATTTGAACAATCGACAACAAACAAACACAACCGGCACGATTTAACTCGAAAAGTACAGCATTAAACAAATTTCGCGCATAAATCCCTTCAACATGAAATAAACCCATCCAAAATAAACAACAAGGAAAAACAACGATGTTTCATGCGACACAAATACCTCAACACATGAGCAAAATCAGCATAAAGAAAAATCTTAACTTTTACCATGCATTAAATTTCAAAAGCACTGACTCTATCTTTAATTTTAAACTAACCATGCTTGATGCAAGTGAACGAAAATATACTTGAACAACTGATTGAAATAAATCACACATTTAGATTTAAATCAAGCATGGCAAACAAAGCAAACAAATTTCAACATAAAATTTATTCTAAATAATAAAATGAATCAACACAGGTCACATCCATGGATTTTTTTAGACTTGTGAAATCTCAAATAATTTCGACTTGCAAAAGCCCGAAACGTTGGGTGCCAATTGTAAAGAAGAGCCATTTGTTGGCTACCGTTAAGAAAAACGTGAGTTGCCAAAAAAGGGAGGGGGGAATTATTAGAAATCTTAAATAATTCCTGAAAATGAAAATTACATATAATAATGATGCTATAAGGGGATCTAATAGGTTACTAACTAGAACCATGAATTTCAGACACAAAATAAAACCTCATTTATTGAGTCTTATGGCCTTACAAGGTCGGGTAGTAATTAACGTTACGTTAAACACAATTAGATCAGCAAAAACAAGCAATACCCGACGTTACAATTCGCCGGAGTAAGCAAACAAAACTGAATGAAATATCTCAAACAAGTAATAAAAACAGCAAAGTTAACATTGAAATAACATGGCAACACAGGCCATCAAATTGAAGCTAACATTTTACTGTACAAAGGAAAATCCCAGGGGGCGCCGTATAAAGTGAATGAAAAGCATCAAAATTGAATTAACAAACAGCAAGATGCTTAAGAAAAAATTGAATCGAAATATAAATTCAGCTAGCTCAGAATTTAAGTGGCGGGAGCAGAGTCTTAACCCAGGCGTCGCTTAAGGGCACATAAGTCTGTTAAAATCCACTGAATAGTGACCGTCGTTTCTGGTACATTACCATAGAATCATCGCCGTGATGGTGAGCGACAAACACAATGCCACTGCAGCAATGGAAGCTAAATAAGCGGCTACGACCGCGTTATTAGCATAACTTCCAATAATGGCAAGCATGCCACTCGACATCTCGCTTTCCCAAAGCAAGAAATGATCAACCACAATGATCATCAGAGAGCGTGCCGGGCTGACACGTCTATTCACCAGCTCGTCTTGGACCCCAAGTCACGTCCGTTCATCAGCTCGTCTTGGACAGAAGTGATGTCTAAAATGGCTCCTTCTTCTTCCTCGGCTAGTTGCTCGCCACATGTAAAAGAACTCCACGGAATTAGTATTGTAGACCCAATAAATGTTCAGGATTGGCTATCTACACATTTCCGTCGTCACGTGTTTAATATCATGCGTCGCATTCGCCGTTTCCTTCGCGCGTTTCCTACGTGGCCTTCGGGGTAGTAGCGGGTAGGGGTAGGTCACCGCCCGATTTCGAAACGGGACTCAAGCCGGGCTGTCCCTGGCGCCATCGAGTCGCCTCGCTGCTTCCATTGTTCCTCTCTCAACCGCCGAAATGGCAGTTTCTAGCCTTCGATATTCAACCCTTCTGAGCCATGCGTTTACAGAAAAATTGATTTACAATAAATATACCTTTGGCCGCCCTGGTTTAAACATACATTTAACCTATCCAGACAACCCTCATATTTACAATTAATTACACGTTTGCAAGACTAATAATTAATAATTTGAATATATAAAAGAAGGAATTATGAATATAATTAATAATAATTTAATTATATTCATGTGGGTGACGCTGTCACACCAATATTAACATTGCATATTCAGAATACTGAGAATTACAAAGATACATTTAAATATGAGTATATTACGTTTGGATCTTGTAAACCTGTCTCTACAATTTAGTGTGAATGTTGTGTTTGTTGCTATTAGTGTTGCGGCTAGTTGAAGATAGATAGTTTAGTTTGGACTATTTCAAGTGAGCACTTGCAATACATTATCGTTATATTAATTATGATGAAGTTTCTGGGTCAAAGTGATAATTTCACTATTTATTTATTTTGATTTATGTTCATTTTAATCTTTGATTCTTTTAATACTGCTTATGCACAATTGAAAAGTTTCTTACTCCCATATGCTTCAAATCAACTCTTAATGTAAGTATGATCCTATTTACTTTTCCAGTCATTAATCCTAATTTTTTCTACAATTTCTACCCAGGACTCTCTACAAACATATGCCAAAGCAGACCCATATTAATTTTCACTTACCCATCTTTCTGCTGCTTCTAACAACACCAACCCTTTTATCATATCAGTACTAGGTGTGTTTTACAGACAAATACAGCTTGCTTCTTTACGGTCCCTGTCTTCACAATCAATGACGTCTGTATGTTTGTATTAAACAGGTATGTTGTGTGTTAGCAACAGCCTTGCACGCTGGGGTAATTCTCTTTCGCATATTTATTGAATAAACATGT
>JARYHS010003882.1:0-26844 GCA_031002005.1 Vandiemenella viatica
TAGGGAGCACCAAGATGAAAAAGTGTCTGCACAGAATGCACAAGCAAGTTCAACTAATGATGGCTGTTTAAATATAATGTTATCGTTCTCTTGCACATTGTGGGCACACAACCTTGAAACACTAAGAAACACCTGACCACAGTTTTGGCAAATATGCAATGGTGTATTTACACGTAAGGCATGACTAAAGACATGGCATATTAACAAGTCCCTTGTGGAGAAATACTGAAGACATGTCACACATGTATACTGTGATGGTCTGCCTAGTGACATGATGCTGTCACTAGTTACACTGATATCACTCAATACCACCAAAAGGCTACAGCCAACTCTTAACTCCTTCACCAAGCTAACAATATGCTGGCACCACTAAAAAATGTGTTTTCCTGCAGCTTAAGCTTTTATCTGTGAAGAAAATAAGAAAAAAATTCAGTATATTCACTACAAACCACACAAAGACAATAACATGGAGACATTGTAAGATTGCATATATATATAAAAATGATAAAAGTATTAAAATTCTATGATCTGTACAGAGATTCATATAGTTATTTTATTTACAACATAACAACTATCCAATTTTCACTAGTAGTAATATTATATATCTGATACATGAGGACAACTGCCCGTTATTATTCATTGTTAATGAGTGACAAGAGTTGACTGCAATTGGCCACTGAACAGTGGTGAGAGGGGGGGGGGGGGAGGGTGCTGTGGATAAACTAGTCCATGTTCGTTTTCCAGTTTCCAATCAGTCATTGATATGTTTTCTTCACCATGATCAGAGACCTTAATCCATTATAATACATACTTATTTCCTAACTCACTTATGGAGGCTACAAATAAAATTAAGATAATTCAACCAACTCATTTGTCAAAAGAATATTTCAGCAGAGGTACAGTGTGATTCATTACAATAAACAAATGATGCAACAAGTGAGTTTTTAAAGGCTGGAGCTGGCTACAATTTAGCCATTGAGGTGAAAGCCCGGTAATAAATATTATTACCAGTATCGAATAGGAGACACAGGGTGGCAGACAGTGAAATGTGATCTTGTTTAGAGCACTTGTATTGGATGGTGCACTGTGGCCTAGCTCAACTGATACAACGGGAAACAAAACATTTGCAATACAATCAAAAATACTACAGACTCACTGTAATGACTCATAAGGCATGTTCATATTGCTTTCAGTATGAACCCTACAACAAAACATAATGTACTGCCTGGTAAATGAAAGAAAGTCTTGGTTTTTTAATGTAAACATTTCCACATCGAAGCATTATACTGCAAAATATTAAAAAAAAAATAATTCAACATACCAAAATTCTTCAAAATAACGTTTGTATATAGTGTATACATATACTGACGATATGTTTCAGATGATGCAACAAGACATATTTAAACTTATGGCGAACTTGATTATAACTGAAGTTACACTTGTTACGAACGAAAATGAGCTGATTTAAGATAATACAATCACAATCCCACAACCAATATACACTTTTTAATTAAATACTGAGGATCCTCAGCGAACTTTTTATACCCGAATTGTAATAAGCAATACAAGTACTGCAAGCGTCCAGAAACACTAGAAAGATAAGAACATACCTTCTGGTTAATGTGTTACATTTATTGCCTCCACATCACTTCAAGTACTCGTCTTTACACCACACTGTATGATATCAGAACAAACACACAAGCTTCCAGCATGAATCAGCTGATACTAAACAAAACATAAGCAAAGACACTGCACGTTGAAGAGCATAAATTCCACTCTTTATTTACTGTCTGAATTGTGACAAACCACAATTTTTCATTTATTTCTTGCTGATTCATATTTCAGTCGCCACGTTTTACGGATACAAAAGTCATAAACGAATGCAGAATTTAAGGTAATACTTGATATGGAGTATGGATACTCTTATATAAAACCGGGACCAACGGGAACAATCACAGTTTCACGGGGGCACGGGCCGCCAGAATGAAAATTGGAGGGAAAATTGGGGCCAGAGACCCAGGTTTGGGGGAAATTTCAAGGGTAGGCAACAGTCGAACAATCAGGCTAGCCAGCAAGGAAACACCTTCCCAAACTCCTGGGGAGGAAAGGCCGTTAAACTAATGTCTGCCACTGGTTTGGTCTCAGCAGGGGCAGAGGGCTTGCAGAGGCCGATTTCCGAGATAACTGGTGATGATGATGAGAAGGGGGTTGATTGGAAGAAGCTTGAAGACGCGGCCTACAGGAAAGTAGATAGTTATTTAAAGGAGGGAGGTTCGGACTTGCCAGATGATATCATCGTGATATTCGAGGTGGAGTGTACCCAAGGGTGTAGTGGGGAGGTAATGGTTGGAGAAGTTTCGATGTTTGTTGGAGGAGGAGACGATGTTGGAGAGGGAGAGCCAATGGAAGTAGAAATGGTCAGTTTTTGGAGACAGATGACAATAGAGGATCGTGGGGGGATAGATTCGAATTCTCAGGCTAGTCTCAATGCTATTTTCCATGATGATACTAGGGTAGTTTTGCTGGAAGAAGGGATAAAGTTAAAGAAGAGGGAGTTTCACTCACCTAGGGTAGCAGTTAGGTTTGGTGAGCACCAAGTAGAGGCCTTGTTTGACTCGGGAGCAGAGATAAGTTGTATCTCGGAGGCACTGTACCATACTTTGGTGACAGAACCGAAGGTTGGGGTCTGGTCTGTAAGTGGAATGACAATTACTGCTGCTACGGGGTATAAAGTCACCCGGGTGAAGACCGTTCTTCAGATCGACGTTAAGATTGGGGGGAAGGTCGTGGAGGTCACACCATATGTGGTGCCTAACCTTAACGTGGAACTCATTCTGGGGGCGGATTGGCTGAAACTTGTGGGTGCAGTAATAGATTGGGTAGAAGATGCGTTGGAATTCACGAGCGATGAGGGAAGGGTCAAGGTTGACTTAAGGAAAACAAAAGGTAATGCACTAGGGGAGCATGGGGAGATTAGGGTAATAACTTGGGGGGATGCTAGGACTGTCCGCCATCGGAAGGAGTGCCTGGTGGGCATGAGTAGGAGGAGTGAGTGTGGAGTGGGGATGGAACGAGAGGTAGAGACTGGAGTGGATGATTGTTTGCCACACGATTCCACTCGTTTAGTGCCCTATGAGTTGATGTTCCAGAAACCTACGCCGCGGCTTATTAACCAAGTGATAGAATTTCCGCCTAGCAATGCGGTGGATTAATGGGAACGACTTAAGCTGGCGAAGGAAAACCTCCGTCGTAAGGCCGAGAAGAGGAAGGAGAGACATGATAAAAAGGGTGGGCGAATGTCGTATGCAGAGGGAGATCTAGTGCTTCTGCAGACGCACTTCAAGTCATCAAGCGAGAGGAGCGAAACCAAGAAATTTCAGTTCTTCTATGAGGGACCGTACCGGATTGCGGGTAGTCCCCGAGAAAATGCTTTTGTTTTGGAATACCCTAGTGACGGGAGATTGAAGGGCACTTTTAATGTCGTGTCACTCAAATCCTATCGATGTGCGGAGACACAAGGTGGTGGGGGGAGTCAAACAATAGAGTAGAAGGGCTCGCCTCTTGGTACCACCATGCTTCCCGCATTTGCACATTTTCGGGTTAGTGTTGTCTATGTGGCATGATTGATTTTGTGGTTAATTTGGCTTGCTTCTTTCTCAAATTGAAGAAGGTTTCACAAAAGGGCAAGGTGAGCATGGAGAGGATTTTCCTACTGATTTGACTGACTTCGAGTGGGAGAGCGATTTCAGTACTGTCAGTTTGTGAATCATAGAAGTGTGGTCCCGAGGCGGGAAATTGTAATCAATGTATCCTGTGTGATTTGTGAGAAGGAAAGTGACTGCACGGTGTTTCCTGAGGAAACTGGATGACTTCCTAATAATTTCCAAATTTGTCTTCATTTTGTGTTTATTGTCACATCCTAGTTGTGTATACTCTAAGAAACTGATGTGTTTTGGTGAGGTTTAACCTTGTGTTTGATGTTTTCTTCAATGTTGTATTTGGTCTGATAGTTTTTTTTCTAATGATGTACACATTTTTGTAACTGAATTAGCCGAGTACCACCAGATTTTTTTAGGGTTTGAAAAATTATCAAATGTCAGTAAGGTTGAGTCTGGCGAAAGGATACGCGTTTGTCAACCGTACCTTGTGCCATAAAAGTCAACGAGGGGGGTGTAAAGATACCATCGAACTAACACAGATCGAGAGGAGTATCTGTGAGTGGGGATATCTTTGACGGATTCTAAACAATATGGCGACAGTCTACAGTACGCGGCAATCCCGTGTGGACCTAATGGCGAGAGTTGCCGACTGTTGATGACAACACCGCGGGAAAGATAATCTAAAAGTGTTTGTAACGGTGCAACTAACGTGTACTGTAATTTCAAGTAATATTCGGAGTGTTCAGTGTACGCGGACGAGGACAGTGCTCCGGACTTGCTAATTATTGTGATAGCGGCACCGCATACTATTTTCACCTACTCGGTTCGAATCCTGCAAACTTTGGTGATAGATGTTCGATTACACGGGTCACTGTAACTGGTGGATACTTTGGCGGTGTATTTTCGTGTTTCTCCAGATAATAAAGTTGTGTTTTGAATGCAAACTTTTTTGTGATTTGTGTGGTAGTAATTCCTACTCATCTTTAGTAGTATAGCTGCCACCACGTGCTGCTTCAAGTGATTAGTTTTGTGAATAACTTTAATTCTTAGTATTAGCTGTAGAATCCCCACTGGCGACCGGACAAAATTGAACCTGTAGTATTAGGAACATTTAATCACAACTTAAACACGCCGCATTGAATCATTCCACCAGGACTCAGAATTATCGTTAATACGCGAGGTGCCTTGCAAGGTCTATTCTATTTAGGTTTAGGTATATGTAATCTGCCCGTCTTCAAGCCGTAATCTAAGCTGCAGAAGCTGGCAGAATATTTCCATTCACAGTTCAGAAACAAATAAATAATAAAATATCTAGACAACGAATTCTTTGAAGTAACACTCGAAAACACTTTTTATTTATATTCACAAGGGTCAAAACACACTTCTTAGATTCCTTTTATTCAACGACTTGCCAGATATATTTTATATTCTCATCCATACCCTCGCCATATTTTCTTTTTCTTCTCGTCCAAAGATATACATTACAATAGATAACCATTGTCCATAGATATTCTTGCACTTTAATATACGTTTATCTTTATCATTTTTTCATAACAATTTAACACATTTGTATACACAACACAAGGAAGACTAATATTTAATTAACTTTAAACAAAAATTATTCATAAAAATATGTAAGGGACGTTGTCACCTTTCATATCCCCCCCGCTACTTGTCATCAAAATTTGCCCCACAAATATTAATGATATCTTTCTCTTAGTTCACAATATTTACATTCATTCTCTGCAACTTTCATCCTCCCATTTACTCGATATACAGTTTCAAATCTTTCAGGTTCCTTAAACCTAACACTTTTCCAGATTCGATCCTTCATATTCAACAATTTTTTTTTTTAATTTCCGCGTTTATACTACTAGATCGCTCATGAGTCCGCACCTCCCCTACTTCGAACTCCATCTTCCTAGAACGTCGGTCCTTCATCTTCACATTTCCTCTTGTTGCTTCCTCTTCTTCCACCTTTCGGTAAATTAGCTGTTTGTTCTTCCTCATCAATTTGATTGCTTCACTATCTTTGCCTCTTCCTGATCCTTCCTTCCTTATCAGGAAACATATCACCTCCTTTTCTTCTTCATTCCCAATATCAACTACGTATTTCTTTGTCAAAGTTCTGTTACAGTTTTCTTCCTCTTCTATACTATGTTCTACCTCGAATTCTTCTTCTCCTACAGAATCTTCTTCGTTTTCCATATTGTCTGTTTCCCCGTCCTCCTCTTCTCTTTTCACATCGTAATTTTCTTTCTAATTTCTCCAGAAAGAAATACCAGATTCTTCATTTCTTATCATTTCTCCATTACTTTCCTGATCCTTGTCCTCCCAGCACATCATTCTGGCCAAACCAATCGCCTCATTGTCTTCCACTATTTTCTCCTCGACATTGTTAACTCGTTTATTGTCCACAATTTGTTCCAAGCATTTCCACCACTTCAATGGACCCCTGTCCTCCACAATTACTTCTTGTTCTTCACCAACTTCCTGTTGATTTTCCTTGTTCTCCTCACTTCCGTCTCTTTCCATTTCCATTCCTAATTTTTCCCTACTTACTCTCCTTACTTGACTTATCCTATCATCTATTTCATCGTGCGACTGTTTTTTCTTCATTTCTAATTTATCTTCCACATTATTTTTGGTATGACCATTGTCACTCCTTACTGGTGCCCTCTAATTCTTCACCTCTTTCTCTATCTTTTGGAATTGTGTTGCAATTTCTTCTAGAACAGCTATCCTATGCTCCGCTGCTTCTTCTCTACTCATCTCCATAATCATACACCTAGATTTTTTCAAAGTTCTCGGTCCTCTTCTCTCACCGGCCTGGGAACGTGCCACTTCACAATCCCTTCCTAATTTCCCTCTTTCTTCCACTTTCTACTTGCTCCGGTTCTCTATTTCCATAGCTGAATGCATTTCCTTCTCTTCCATTTCGGTCATTCCACTGTTTATACGGCGTAATCCTTGCCTTCCATTCTTGTACATGTCTTGCATCTGCAACATCTCGCCTCCCATCCTTGTCCCGATATTCTTGTTGACTCCAGTGACCATTGTGGGCCTCTCCTGAGCGTGCTTTTCCATCCAGCAGATTTACTTTTTCCTCACGTCCTGCAAAATTTTGGTCTCTCACGTTCCTGTCGTGAATTTTATTCACTCCTTCTAAGAATTCTGGTATTTTATTCCACCGCATGAGCAACATTCTCTCCTGCACCCAACGCGGCAATTTTCTCTCCAAAAATTTCTATTATTTCATCTTCCTCCATAGGATTTGATAAGTATTTCAGTTCCTTCAACAGTGTTTCACAATACTCTCGAAGACTACCATACTGTCTTTTGTACGGGCAGCTGTTCCGAAACTCTTGTTTCACGCTTCTTTGTTTTTCCTCCGACCAGTACTTCTTCAAAAAGTTTCGCAAAAATTCTTCGTAACCGATACTGTTCTCCACTACGTCACATGCCCATTCCAATGCTTCGCCTTTCATCATCATCTTCATATATCTAATTTTTTCTTCATCAAGCCAGTGTTTTGGTAGCGCATTTCGATCCACTTCGACAAATATATGCGGATGAATCTCTCCCCCAGGAATGTAACATACTTCGGGCAGTTTTATTGGCCCTGACTGTACCCCACTGTTGGCGGCACTGTACTCTGTTTTACTTTGTACCATATCAACTCGCTGATTTATCTCCATCCATTGTTTTTCAATTGCCTTTTTACAACTTACTACTTCTCCTTGCACCTGCCAAAACTCCTGTCTAATTGCTTGAATGTTTTCCGAAAATTCCTTTTTTAATTTACTCTGCTCGTCATCTACAAATTTCAGTGACTATTCGCGGTTCCGCTCTTCATTAATAATGCGCTCCTCCACATTGTTCAGTATAAAACAAATATTATCCTTTCTCCACTGTTGAAATTCTTGTTACATTCTTTGTCGATTCTGTGAAATCAATTCTTGCGTTTTCTCTATCTGTTGTTGGCTTAACTTTTCCAATTTCTGTTGGCTCTGTTGTAAGTCTTGTTTTTAATTCTCGTTGACTCTGTTGTAATTCTTGTTGGCTTTGTAAAATTTTTGCCAGTATTGTTTCCAGAGAATTATTTCTTCTCGGCAAAATTTCCTTTCGGTTACACTAGCTGGAGAGGACACATGAACTTCCTCTACACTAATCTCACACATAGATTGTTCTAGAAGTACGTAGCCCGAATCTAAACTAGTATTCAAGTTTCCCGAAATACTAACATTTCCACAATTTTCGCCGACCAACCCGTTAATTGATCTATCAGTATTTAATATCAAAGCTTTATTCTCCATTTTATACCAAAAAAATTGTCACACGCTGATAATGACCTCCCCAAACAATTTCAAACACAAAAATATTACGAAGAAAAATAGACTGGCAACACCAAAAAAAAATATCAACGAAACCACATGTATTTTGCAATGCCGTATTAGAGACACAAACCACCATCAACACACATTACATCTTTAAAAAAACTTTATTTTTTATTTTTATTTCTTTAAGAAGACAAAACTAAAATTTTAAATCTGTATATAAGCGTGCACTTTGTCCAAATTTCTTTTACCGACAGTTTATTTTAGGAAACTTTTTTTTTTTTTTTCGAAATGCAGTCAGAGGCAAAAATTTAGTTCGTCAACTTTTAACAAAACGTTTATTACTTTGACTGACTCTTGAAACAATTCGTCAACTTTAAACAAAATGTTTATTACTTTAACAATTTCCGCGACTAGAATCTTTTCTTTCACTTTTAACTGTATGTTCTCCTACCTTTGTTTCACGTATCCGAAGATTTGCATGGTACTTCCTCGTACCGAATTTTCAGCTCTGCGTCCTTTCGCGGTCAGCCACTTGTAAGGTCCCCTCTTCCTGTATTTAGGTTTAGGTATATGTAATCTGCCCGTCTTCAAGCCGTAATCTAAGCTGCAGAAGCCGGCAGATTATTTCCATTCACAGTTCAGAAACAAATAAATAATAAATATCTAGACAACGAATTCTTTGCAGTAACACTCAAAACCACTTTTTATTTATATTCACAAGGGTCAAAACACACTTCTTAGATTCCTTTTATTCAACGACTTGCCAGATATATTTTATATTCCCATCCATACCCTCGCCATATTTTCTTTTTCTTCCGTCCAAAGATATACATTATCATAGATAACCATTGTCCATAGATATTCTTGCACTTTAACATATGTTTATCTTTATCATTTTTTCATAACAATTCCACACATTTGTATACACAACACAAGCAAGACTAATATTTAATTAACTTTTAACAAAAATTATTCACAAAAAATATGTAAGGGACCTTGTCACCTTACATAATCAGTAATTTATTTCAAAATTAATTTTAAATTTTCAGTTTCCTACATTTAAAATTTCAGATAATAATAATGAAGCCTTGTTTCGGAACATATAGAATCCATTGTTTATCGATAGGCTCGCCAGCTAGCTTGCCGCGCAGAACAGTACACTCATGACATAGCTACATTTGTTTCAGAGCATTACGTGTTAGGCCACCGAGGAATACAGTCATGGTTTAGGACGATAATATGCGGAGGCAACAGCATCGATATGTATGAATGTGAGAGTTGTGAAAGATTTGAATATAGGAACATAGTAGTGGTGAACATTATGAAAAATTGTAATTTGATTTGTTCTGCAACGAGGAAGTAATAAATGAAGTTGTTTGTCATATTGTATTATTATTTCTAAAATAATAATACCTTTCATTGAAGTTTTGATAAAAGAGTAAAGAAGTGATAGTAACTTAAAGCTTGTTTGGAGTGAAAAGTGAAGTGGAGGAGAAGGCAACACGCTCGAGTGTTCGAAACAGTTTTAAGGTCTGGCCACACAGAACGCGACAAGCGACAGCGACATGCGATATTGTGTCGCTATTGTTGTAATTCACAGTTTTGAATTAGGAAGGTCACACACAAAGCGATCCGTCGCCGGGCCGCAGTCTTTTTCGCGGCGATGAGCGACATAGTTGTACAAAATTACAGAATTGTCGCGCGACACAGCGACGTGGCCGATGAAGAAAAATTTCAAGCTCATAGAAAATAATTTTTCGCTTTCAGAATTTTATTTTTTCTTGTTAGTTTCTCATTTTCTGTTTGTTTGCATACACTATAATTATTTAAAATAGTTAATACTTGTATTTGAGCCATCTTTATTTCTTTTGATTGTGAAATAAATTATATTTTTTATTGTGAATATTTTGTGATGATAAGCCTGGTTTCAGGGGTATTTCTTAATATTGACCGCCACGCAAATGACACAGCTGCCTCCAAAGGGGAGGTGATAACATTGTAAATCGCTTAGAGGTCAGGGGTTTGGGCAGCGTCATTATTTCTATTTTGTTTTTAAGAATATGTATTAAATGAACAGAACTTACCTCATACAAATGGCTAATCTTTCTCTTATACCCATTGCTTTTCTCCAGTTTGTGTTGCACTTCGGTATATTGATTTTAACAGATTGTGTAATTTCTCTATTTTTTGCCTGGGCTTTTGGCCTCGTCGACAGCGAGGTCATTAGAGGCGGGATGGGTCTTGGGGAAGGAATTTGACCATGTCACATTTGAAGGAAGCATCCCGACATTCACCTGGAGTGATTTTAGGGAAATCATGGAAAACCCAAATCTGGATGCCCGGACGGAAATTCTAACCGGCGTCCTCGCGAATGCGAGGCCAGAACGCTAATAGCTCACCCAACATGCTCGGTGTTTAATTTCTCGAAGCATTCTCGAGACATACGAAATTATGTATAAAATCTATCTTCATGTGATACAGTTCCCGGCAAAGGCAGTGGTATTCACCAAGGCATTCTCTCTTCTTAATGATGTCATGAACCCAGAACCGCCTTTTCTTTCTGCTTAGTGCAAAACAAAAGAAGTAGAGTCTCCTCATCACTTGACATGTTTTATAAGAATTTACTATCCCAGGAAAACTTATTAAGAAAGAAATAGAGAAGCACAGATCTCTTTGCGAGAGAGGGTCTCAGTATAATGGCATTTGTCGCTATGGAGATGTCGCGTCCTGTGTGACATACCAAAATCGCGTATCGCCGCGACGAGAGAACGACCACTTGCTGCTGTCGCTTGTCGCGTTCTGTGTGCCCGGGCCTTTAAGGGCCGACTTTGTTAGCGAGAGTAGAGGGTTGTCGCAACACCTTTTGGTTGGTTATTGATTTCAAGTAGCGACTGCAGTACTTCAGAAGTTGGGAAGTGTTCGTAGTAACTATCAATCAATTTATGTGTGACACGTATTATTTTAAGTTCCTAAAAATGACGGGTTAACTTTAGCTGCTTGCGTTCGCGGTAACAATTTGATAAAGTTTGGAGCAAATAGTGTATCGGATATAATAGTCTTGGCCATCTAGTTTTAGAATTTTTCCATTATCTTGCTATCATTGATTTGTAATTAAGTATTTCTTCAGAATGTTACGTATAGTGCGGAGACAAACGAGATGCTGTAAATGATGTATGTATGTGACGGGGGAAATGCGACCACTGCCAAGTTGAATAACTTGGGCTGGTTAGGACCGTGGTAGGTTCCCACCTTTAATTCTGCCTTGATCTAAAATGTTGGTACTGGCCAAAAAATTTGCTGCGTTCAACTTAATTCTCTAAAATAGGTGTATGTCGAGATAGTTAATTGATTTGTGCAATTACCAATTTTCGTTGTAGTTAAAAATGACCTGCGCATAGGGTAGAAAACAGATTAAAAATATAACAAACGGAGTAATATGTTAATACTCTCTAAAAAGCTGTAAAAAGTTTTAAATCTTTAGATTTTGTTATTGGACATCCATAACAATACACAAAGTAGGTTGCTACCTTATCTAGAAACTATACACTGCATCGACCAAAGTGAGTTCCTGGACCCTAAGTTTTTACTTTGCATAAACATGACTTTCGGTCACATTTGGTACATAGTACCAGTAAATATATCATGATATTTTAGTTGAGTTTTTAACCAAGTGGATAAGGCCACAGTCCTGTATAAACCCCAGAGTTGTCATATTGTCACAGCTCCAGTGATGCCAAAAGTTTTACACAGAAACACAGTAGTTCTAATCTAATTTAATTTAATAGCAATGGAGCACAAGCTTCGGTGGCAATTTCCCTACACACCCATCTTCCCCGTATCCTGCACCCATCTACATTTGCCCTCTACAAATTTTATCTTTAAATTGTTTCAAAGTTTTCGATAAATTATTCATCATTTCTGTTGGTAACTCATTCCAATCCCTGACACCCTTACCAAAAAAAGAAAAAATTTCCTACACCCTTGTGCCTGAAATCGAGTGCCAGCTTGTGGTCATGGTCATCATTTCCCATCCATGCACTACTTTTCATACCTATTGCAATATCTTTTCACGCCTCATCGTCAGTATATGCCCTGTATACTCCCATGACCCTCCTCAACCTCCTCCTGTCTTGCAATGAATCCCATTTCAGCTCCTTTATCATATCCGTCACTGATTGCAATTCTGCGATAATTTACAGAAACAAATCTATCAGCCCTTTTTTGCATCCTATCCAACTCCTGTATTTGATACGTAAAATGAGGGCCCCATACTACACTACCATATTCGAGCAATGGTCTCACCAAAGTTTTGTAACCCAGTTCCTTTACTTCTCCCGTGCATCCCCTCATCACTCTCTCCAACAAGTGCAGAACTATGAAACCTTTTGCTACCACCTGTCCAATGTGTCCTGCCCAGTTAAGCTTGTTATCAAATGTAATGCCAAGATATTTACATTTAAAGTCTTCAGCAAGCAATTCTTTCCCCATCTTATATTGATAATTAACCTTTTGTTTTTTATTTGTGTATCTAATAAGCTGACCCTTCTTTGCATTTATCTTCATCCCATGTTTACCAACCCAACTAGATATCCTGTCCAGATCACCCTGCAAATGTTTACAATCTTCTATCGTTTTGATTCTTTTATACAGCCTTATGTCATCTACAAACAATCTAATTTCAGATAGTAAACAATCAACACAACTATTCATTAGAATAATACGCTACCCTTTGGCATACCCATTTTTACTTCTACTTCTTTTGATACCGCATTTCCCACCCTAACTTTCTTTTTTCTATCATTTAAAAATTCTTCTACCCAGAAAATCACTTTCTCATCCACTCCAATGGTTTTTACCTTATTTACTACCATTTTATGGCTTACTCTTTCAAACGCCTTTGACAGATCTAGTGCTACACTATCAATTTGGCCTCCCTTGTCCATTTCATCTGAAATATCTTGCATATATCCCACCAACTGAGATTCGCATGAATATCCTTGCCTGAACCCATGTTGCCTGCTTAAAAACCACTTACGTTCCTCACATATATTTCTGATGTGGTTGCATATCAATCTTTCCATTAATTAACCTGCCACTGATTTTATTTATTTTATTTTTTTTATTTTTTTTATTTTTACTGCTTTACGTCTCTCAACAGCGAGGTCTTTAGAGACGGCAAAGGGTGGGGGCAATGAATGGGAAGGAATTCGGGCATGGCCTTTTTAAGGAAGAATCCCGGCATTTGCCTGGAGTGTTTTGGGAAACCATGGAAAACCCTAATCTGGATGCCCGGACGGGTATTCGAACCGCCGTCCTCCCGAATGCGAGGTCAGAACGCTATCTGTTACACCACCACACTCGGTCCCTACCACTGAAGTCAAACTGATTGGCCTGTAATTCTCAACTCTGTTTCTCACCCCTCCTTTATGTACCGGTACTACTACTTTTGCAGTTTTCTAGTCATGTGGTAAGATGCAAGTATCCAGACTCAATTTAAATAATATTTCAAGATAAGGTACAATGTCACATCCGGCTATCTTTAAGATATCTGTAGTAATATTATCTTCACCAGCCCCTTTATGTTTTTTCAGCTTTCTTATTTCCTTCATGATTTCCTCAGGATGAATATCAAATTTTTTACTTACCTGCAAAATGCACCTCTTGTAATTTAATAATTCTGTCAACAAAACGGCCACAGTGTCACAGGGAAAAGAGAAATATTGAAGCAGTTCAACTCTAACACTGATTAGTACAGTTAATCGATTCTGACACTGAAATTACTGTAGGACATAGACAAACTATGCAGAGATGGGTGATACGAATACACCAAGCTAGATAGTATAAGCAGAACACTTTATGAGCTCACTCAGGTGAATGCCGTAATACTTCCTTCAAAAGGCCGTGGCCGAATTCCTTCCCATTCCTTGCCCTCATCCTTTCCCGTCTCTAAAGTCCTAGTTGTTATAGGAGACATTAAGCAGTTAAAAAAAATGAGCTCTCTAAACGAAATCTTTTACATAATTATGCAGCCATAAGTTCAGTTTCTTTAAATTCAAATGCAAAAGTAATGTATGCTGCTTCATAGCAAGAGTTTCACAATCTTTTAGATATTCTATGCTGTAGACCAGACAGAGTCAGGACATATTTCGGTAAGGAGAAACCTATCACCAATGGTACACATTAATGCAAGTATTAGCACATGCTTTCATCTCACAAACTAAAGAACACATTCTTTAATTATTAAGAATATGCAAGAAGAAGAAAGTGTTTTAAGAGTTTTGCATTTTCAGATTTTTAGTGCAAAGAATTTAAAAGAGCTTATATTTGGATTGATAAGTTTCCATATGGGATTAACCATATTAAGAATTGCTACATTACAAGGTTTTACTGTGAAAGTTAGAGATTTTTCTAAAATATTTGCAGTTAATGCAAAGCAAGTTAGATACGAGTATGTTCATGGCTGCCCCTTATACAGAATAAAGTATGTGTGTGTATTACCAGTTATATAAGGTTAATATTGTTTTGTTGGGTAATAATTTAAGGTAAGTTGTTAGTATTGCTATTGGTACACATGATTCAGTTCTAAAAATATATGCTATTGATGCTTTTCCGATTTATTGGAGTGAAACGGGTAGAAATGTAAGATGGGATATGAAAGATATCACTTCGTTTAGTAAAGATCATAAATTATACATTACACTTCATCAGAGCGATATGCAGAAATGTGAATCCAGTAGAGTATGAATTTACATGATAAAATTTTCCTCGGGTGTTTAGGCGGATATATTCTTCCACGTGTGACGTTTCAACAACAGACTCTGTTGTCTTCATCAGGCAAATAGGTCGAAGTTGACTCTGTGACAGAAAGTCAACGACTGTGAATGCATCACCTTTTTGGGTGTGTGTGTGTGTGTGTCACTTGCCTCATCGGATGAGTTAGTTGACCCCCACTACCAAATGTAGTTTTGTCATTGTGTTCAGGTTAAGGCTGGTTCTGGGGACACAATTTATTATATTTTAGGGGGAAAAACCATGACTGTGATCGTCATTGACGACCTTTGGTGGAAAAGCCCCACTGATATTCGTCTTGTATTTTGTAATGCGTTGTAAATTATGCTGAGTGGAACTTTGTGTTTATACTACGTTCTTGGCATTACTGTACCCAGGGTGGCGAATCGTTGTATTTGGTGTCTTGTTGCTTCTATTTTTTGTATGAATTTGCAAGTTAGGTCGTATATTTTTGTATTGACCGTTTCAGTATTTGTTGTCAAATGAATGTGATCCGTTGGTATGTAGGGCGGTGCGTTTACAATCATTCGGAGACATTTGTTTTGAAGTCTTTGAATGTTAGAAATGTTGGACGGGCTTGCTGTTCCCCATATTTGGCATCTGTAGAGGAGATATGGTATAATTAAAGCTTTGTACAGCTGAATTTTTGTTGTCTTTCTTAGATTGTTGTTGCGTTACACTGAAGCGAGATTGGATGCTATGGCCAGCCCTTTTCGTCGCCGATCTAGAATATGTACTCGGTAGAGTAGCTTTTTGTCGAGTGTGACGCCCAAGTACCGATGCTGTTGTACCCGGGCTATTTCTTGTCCCATTACAAAAAGTTGACTGCGTAGGATGGGACTCATCTTTGTGAAGTACATCCCTGCGCACTTGGTGGCTTTAATTTTGTTGTTGCGGCACCCATCTGTAAAAGAATCTATGCCCCTTTGGAGATGGATAATGTTGAGATCATGTCTGTTTCCTGAGGCGTGGAGCATCGTATGGTCGGCAAATTGTGCCTTCTTCACGTGCGGTGGTGTCAGTATGTTGTTTACATAGATGTTAAAGAGCGTTGGCCCGGTGATTGATCCTTGTGGGATGCCTGCCGTGATCGTGTGGATTGAGGATCAATGACCGTCCACTGTTACGTAGAATCGTCGGTTGTTTAGATAACTTCCTATGAGTTTTACGTAACAGTGGATTATTTTGGTTTGGGTATGTAATTTCTGAATTAGGTTTTTATGCCAGACCTTGTGATATGCTTTTCCCACGTCGAAGAAGATGGCTGCCGTCGATTTGCTGAGGTTGAAATTCTTGCTAAATTCTTCTGATATTTTTAGAATTAAACTATTTGCTGCCACTCGACTTCTTTTGTATTGTTTTTTCGGCTTCTAAGCTAGTCTTGTGATCAGTACCCTTTCCAGAACTTTTGATGTTGAGGAAAGTAGGCTGATTGGGCTGTAACTTTCTACGAAGCGGTGGCCTTTTCCTCGCTTGGGGATAGCCAGAATTTTCACCGTTTTCCATGCCACCGGGAAGTAGCACTGAAGTAGGCAAGCATTGAACATACGGGTGAGTAGAACTACGGTTTTTCAAATGATAATTTTCTACTTTGTCGTGCCCTGGAGATTTTTTCGCCTGTATTTTGTATATAATACTCCAGACTTCTCCTGGTGTTGTAAGAAGAGGTTGGTCCGTTGGTGGGGTATGGAGAACTTTGTCTGCTTGCCGCTCGATGTCGTCTGCCACCTGCTGTTCAGCTGTTGTAAGATTGTAATCCGCAGGAGTGTATTGTTGAGCGATTTTGGCTCATATAAATACCCCACGGCTGGCGGTAGCAGTGAAGCTGCTGCTGTAGTTGATTTCCCATTGGCCGTCACGGAAGACGCTCTCCAATTAGCCGCCGCGTTGTCTGTCCTATATGAGGCCCGTAAAAGACAGTTGCGTCTCGGCTCTCTTCCAGCGGTCATGTCTCTTGCGCCACTGCTGCTCATTTAGAGTCACACATGAACTCCATAACCCAACTGTTGTTTCTTGTGTTTTACATTTGAGGTTTTTTGACATTTTGATAGGTAAATGTTGTATAAGCAACATGATCCGAACATATTTAGCTTCAAATGAAGCAAAACAATCTGTTAGTAATGTAAGAGTTACAATTTCCGAGATTTCAATGGATATTGTTACAGGTGCAACACATCTATCATACGCGGGGGTTTTGTGATGAGGCAGTGTTTTATCTAAATTCAAGATAGTAGGGGTAATGACTAAGAAACTGCGCTTGCAGGAGCTACAGTTAGGTTCAATGTTTGTGAATCAGAAAATAGTTCGAATTAATAATTATTCACAACCGTACTGTGTATCAGCTATATTATTTTGCAAACCAACCTGTTAGTGTCAGACAAATAATTCACAGATCACGAAGAACAAATCACAGTCTACATTTTAAAAGCTATAACACCTTCAAAGATTTTCGTTACCACCAATAGCTTATTGTCTTATGCAGTCTGATAATTCTGCTGTATCTAAAGATTATCTGGTGTCAGGGATGAGACGATAGTCATCCTGAAACAACAAGAAACATCAAGAAAAGAAGAAAATGTCGATATCATGCTAGTTAGTTAATCTCAGACACAACAGACAGTCAATCACTAACCACTCTACTACCCAAAGAACTATAGTGTCATTTGCGGGACTCAACCCCTGCACCAAACACTGATTTCTAAATTGTCTGTATTTATTTCTTCCTGCATTATCCTGAGCATTTTTATGCCTTTAGCTTTGATACATCAACTCCAAAATTTCTTCTGTGATCCACGTGTTTCTGACCAGCATTGATTATGTCTATCTTAAATGCGTTCCATTCGTCAGTTGAACTCCTTTCACAGCTATTTCTTAGAGCCACAACAACTGTCTCCGCAAAATTTACTGTGATGTTATATTGTTTCAATTTGTTAACGTCCTGTCTGTTCTCTCTAGGTTGCTTCCTTATTTTTTTGAATTTTATCTTGCACTGCATAGCTATCAGATTGTGCTCAGATTCTACATCCGCCCTGGAATTGCTTTACAGTCTAGAACTTGATTCCTAAATCTCTGTTTCACCATGATATGACCTAGCTGATGACTAATTATATTCAATGGCCGTTTCCAGATGTACATCCCTCACGTATGATTAAATAGTGTGTTCGTCATGACGAGTTTATATTTTTTCACATAATTTTAAAATTTTGTTTCATCGATAATTTCTTTCTCCAAGTTCAAAACTTCCTACAGTATTTCCATGTTTTCCTTTTTCCACTTCAGCATTCCAATCACCCATGGTTATTAGATTTTACACCCCCCCCCCTTTTTCACCTAAGCAGACTTAGTTTCTACCCTTATCGAAATAATCCTGTCATAGCATCTTTGGAATTCGTCTGCCGCGCGCTTTAGTGCGTGTCGAGTGCTAATAATTTGTGTTTTTGTAGTTAAAAGTTAAATTTTGTCTCGTAAGGTAGTTAATTCGTTGAATAATATCATTTTCTAGTAGTATGAGTGTTAGTGGTATGTTTTATTCAGTATAAATCCGTAAATTGTAAATTCAGTGTTTCGTGCTTTGTTTACATCCGGTATTAACGTTTAGTATTAATATTATTGTTATAGCGTAGCAGCAGTTCATTGTAAGTAAGATTTAATAGCATTAGTTTTGTTTCAAAGTAGATTGGCAAGATCTCAAGTGATAGTGAACCGTTTTATTTAATACATAATCAGTACAGTGTAAACGCAGTTTTTTACTTGTTTACATTTATGGTTAGTTGTGATTCAGAGTTCTAGGGTATCAAATTTCATAGTAATTGTTTAAAAAGTTCTTTTGTTTGCATTTGTGCAGTTTTATTGTAAACCTTGTAGTTGACAGGTGTTGTAATTCACTTTTAGGAAAAGTTTCGAGTGATATACATAGGTTTTTAACATTTTTTGTAGAAGGCTACTTTTGCATTTCTTTAGCATTTGACACACAAGTAGTTTATTAAAAAGTAAAAGTTTTTAAAGTTCCTTTGCTTGTAAATTCTTAAGTTGTTTTGAAAGTATCACAATGGATACAAAGTGTGGAAACTGCCGAAGGATAGTAAAAGAAGGAGTGACATGCCGGGACTGCGGGCGCTGGTTTCACTGGGTTTGCAGCGATGTATCTAACAGTGACTCTTGTGTCAGTGTTTCCTGGAACTGTCACTGCTGCAGAATTAGTGATCAGGAGCAGCGGATTCTGAAACTCCAGTCAGATTTGGCATCTGCAGAGAGGGATTTAAAGGCCCTGAAGGCAGAAAACTCTGTTCTTAGGCATAGGCGGAACAGTGAATGGAAGGAAGTCAGCTCTGGCAGGAGAGGTAGGAGACGCTGTCTGTCTGATGGTTTCCAGCTGGAGACATCCAATGTATTTCGGCCATTGGAGGATCTAGATGGTGACTCTGAGGACCATCAGGTTGGACTGAACGATCTGGGTTCTTGCAAAGTAAAAGGGAAAAGTTTTCAGGGTGTATCTAAAAGTAAACGCAGGAAGGTACTGTTACTTGGGAGCAGTCACGGGAGGGTAATCAACGAGATGGTTCAGTATGACTTGGGACCTTGTTAAGGTTCTTTATGGTGATTTAAGAACTGCTTAATTAATTACAGAAATCACCAAAGAAAATTAGATATGAAGATGCATGTTTATTTATGATCAAAACAAGTCAGCGACATTCACAATCACAGGTACAATCCAAAGATGCACTTCTGAATACTGTCAACTAACTGAATAACGGAACAACTGAATGAATACTAATACTGAATTGAAAACTTAATGAATGTCTCTGTCCAGGCGATCTGTTTATATAGAGTCTATCGAAATTACGAGAATTCTTCAAAGGCAGCCGCCCGATATTTCTCGATCATTAACAATCACTCAAACAATCTAACATATTATAAACAATCGGAATTAATTAATAACATTAAAAATGATCAGAAATGGTAATTATAGATACTTAAATACAAAATTATTTACAGAAATCCTTTCAAACGGTAGAAAATTGTCCTGCCAACATCGTAACTTACAGTAATACATGGAATTACAAACTTTTAAGAAATTCTCTTGCACCATTCGGTTCTTAAACATATTAAATGGACTTTAAATACTTTTCTTACATAAAATAAAGTCTATATACACTGATTTACAAGAATTTACAAAATAAACATATCAAATCACTTACAAGCAAACTTTAGCTCACTACAAATATTTCCTACAGTACAATGCTATTCAAAATTCAGGTATTAGGGCTGTTACAACCCCTCCCCAGGATTCACTTAATTTTACACAGTTAAAATTGATTGAATCCGTCATGAATCTAAGCAGGTTGAATTTACACATAATGCAGACACGAACAGATTACAATCAATCAACCATAATGACTTTTACAATGAACAAATACAATTCTTCATTACATACAACTGCACATAGTCCATGACACTGATTTTGTTTACAATAATTGTCTTTTCTCAGATCCAATCATTTTTTTTTTCATTTACTGTTTTGAACAACAAACGTTCAATGCCATCACCTTAAGTTACAATTATTTTCACTCCAAATTACACACTTGATGTCTGCTTGTTTATGACAACAGTCTATTTACATTTTACAGCTGATAATTTGTCATCACAATGTAGAAAGTCACAACATCATGAAAACATCAAAAGTTTCTACACAAAACTGTCACAAATTGCTTTATACCGTGAAATGTTTACATTTTAAACATTCAGTATTATTACATCTGCATCTTAACTTAAGTACTCACACAAACTATTTACATACATCAATTGATAAACTTATTTACAAAATTAGATATTTACACATATAGGGGCACATTTCATAAGTGACCACTTATTCATAAAAGGGTTTTAGGGCTTCAACATTATACACCCCCTTACATTTACCACTCTCAGGGTCAATTAGCTCATAAGAGTTTTTCCTTGGTATAGACTCTATCCTGAAAGGGCCTTCAAACAAACGGTTAAACTTACGAGTCTCTTGTCGTAAAGCTGATGACTTACTATGAACTTCAACTAACACCAAATCACCCACTTTATATTCTATACACTTCTGACCTTCATCATGCCTTTTCTTTCTCCTTGTGGCCTTTTCCTTTAAATTTTTAAGAGCTAAAGCTACCTTTTCCTCATAGTTGAAACTCTTTCTATTTGGAAAACTAACACATTCTCGAATTAATCTGTCAGCCGGTTTCTTAAACATCAGCTCAATGGGTGGTATTTCAGTTGTATCACTAGGTATAGAGTTAATTACATTTTCAAAATTTTCTACTTCACATGCCCACTTACTGTGTTGGTCTGTACAATATGTCCTAAACCAACGTCCTATTTCCCTCATTAGGCGTTCTACGGGATTTCCTGCTGGATGATAAGCAGAAGTATGTATAACCTCTATCCCTTCTTGTTCAAGTTTTTCTGTCCACACTTACTAGTGAATTGCGGGGCATTGTCCGAAAGCACCCTCTTAGGTTTACCTACCTTTTGACAATATTCATCAATCACTTTTCTAACCAAAATTTTAGCCGTAGACTTCTTTACAGGGTAAAGTTTAACGAATTTGGAAAAAACATCAAATAAAACTAAAACTTGGGTCACCCCTCCCCGAGACATGGGTAGCGGGCCAAGAACATCAGCAGAAACTAATTCCAATACACTACTTGGGATGATATTTTGCATTTTCCCCACTCGTTTAACACTATCTATTTTAGATCTTTGACACACTTGACAAGATTTTAATAGCTTCGAAATCTTCCTTCTCATATTATAGAAATATGTATCTTCCCTTAACACTCGGTAACACTTGGATGGCCCATAATGCCCATAACTATAGTGGTGATGCCAAACAATTTTTTCAACCAAACTTTCTGGAAGCCATAACTTCCAATCATCATCTTCACTAGTCCTTCTAAACAATACTTCCCCATGCAAAGTATAATATTTCTGAAGCTTATCTCTGTGTTCTGGGCTATCAAGATTAGTTTTTACTTCTGCTATAGCTACATCTTTGTCCTGTTCCTCTTTGATTTGTCTCAAGGAATACTTAACCTCAGTTTCATACGGTACTCCTTTTAGATAAGCAATTCTAACCTCAGTCTGTGGTCCTAGACATCGCTTTTCGGAATCTAGACCTAACGGTAGACGTGACAAAGCATCTGCAACTTGATTTTTACTAGCAGGTCTATACCGAATCTCTAAATTATATTCCTGCAGAACCAATGCCCAACGGGTTAACCGACTGTGGACTAACTTACATTCTAATAAAAATGAAAGAGCCTTATGGTCTGTATATACAATAATTTTTCTACCTAACAGTAGGTACCTAAACTTAGTCAAACCCCACAAAATAGATAAGGCCTCCCTTTCGTAATTGTGTATCTAGTTTCAGCTGGTTGTAGTTTTCTACTGGCAAAGGCAATAGTCCTAAAATCCGGTTCTCCATTGATTTCCACTTCCTGGAAGACATGAACTCCTAACCGTAGTCAGAACTATCTGCGGCAAGGCAAAAATCTAGATCCCAATCTGGATAATAGAGGATATTGGAATTACATAAGTCATCTTTGATTTTTTGAAAATCTCTTTCACATTCTGAGGACCACACCCACCTGACACTTTTTAACCAAATCTCTTAAGGCTGGACTATTTAAAGCTTGTCCCTGAAGAAATCTCCTATAGTATTCACACAATCCAAAGAAACTCTGTAGTTGTTTCTTATCTCTAGGTCGGGGAAAATTCTTAATGGCATTTATTTTATCATTACTAGGCAAGATCCCCTGTGGTGTAATACGATGGCCCAAAAATTCAACCTCTTTTTGCAAAAATGTACATTTCTTTAACTTAATCGTCATACCCCCCTTTCTCAATGCTTCTAAAACTTTTCTAAGTAGCACCCAATGTTCCTCAAGTGTTTCTGACATTATAAGAATATCGTCTACGTATATCTCTACTTGTTCAAGCAATTCCTTTCCTAACACACTATCCAAAGCACGAATAAAGGTAGCCACTGAAATATTTAACCCAAATGGTAACACTCGAAAATTATAACAACGGCCATCAAATAGAAAGGCAGTGTATTTCCGGGATTCTTCTGAAAGCGGGACTTGCCAATAGGACGCAGTCAATCGATAGACGAAATATATCTTTTACCTTTAAACCTGTGCAACAACTCACTGATAGGTGGAGGATGATCCCGTTCTGTTACTAAATGCTTGTTTAATGTGCGAGCATCAGCACTAGTCGCACAGAATTGTCCGGTTTTATTACCACAACCAAGGGATTATTGTAAGGACTCCTTGACCTCTCTATTACCCCCCACTCTAACATTCGATTTATCTCCTTATTCACTTCATCTCTTTTGGTCAAAGGGATTGGATATGGCTTAATAAAGAAAGGCTCTTCAGACTTTACAGTAAGCTTGCACTCATAATTTTTATCAGACCTGGTTTGTCAGAAAATACGTCCCTATATTCTTCAATTAGACATTTCAGCGTTTCTTGTTGGTCTGATGGTAATAGTTTCATACTGTTTGGGTAATTAATAACGTTTCCTTCGCTTATCTCCTGACCTTCAATCAGACTATTAATCTCACTACTCTGCCTTAACACATTTACACAAATCTGCGGTAATAGTTTGTCACAAACTCTAGCTACACCAGCATCCTTATATTTAACTCTCACATGATCTACTTCTTGTATGCCTTTCCAAACAGTCTTCTCAAAATCAACCCAGTATTCCCCACTGTCTAATTTAATCCGTAAGTTACCTTCTCCACAGTCTACCAAAGCCTTTACTTTTGTAAGCCAATCCATGCCTAAAATGCAATTTACATTCAACTTAGGGACTACATACATGGGTATTTCTACATTTACAGTCCCCATACAACCTTCCATCAACATTTCCTGCTTAATTCTCTTACTACGAGAACCAGTAGCAGTAATAACTGTCATACTACTAACGGGTAACACTTCAATTTGATTGGTGCTTTCAATTTCATTAAATAATCCCTCAGCAAGGCAAGAAACCTGTGACCCAGTGTCAATAAGAGCATCTATTTGTTTATTAAAAGCATTAATTTGCACTATGGGAACTTTATCTAAAACTTCATCTTATCCTCCACCTCTTCCAATAAATCTTCTCGGGGATTATTCATAAAAATGGTATTAACTCCATAGCAGTTGGTACCTGGACCCACCTTCTTGTCCACCACTGCGGGGCCCATAACAGGGGTGGTCTTTAGTTTGCCTGCCCCCCATGCTGCCTTTCCCTTTCAGATTGAGGGTTCTGTTCTCTCACTTCCCCATTATCATTCCTCCTTGTGTAATTATCACGAACCCATCCCCTAGATCTACCATCCCTTGACCCATTACCCCTTCTAGGGGGACTCCTGCTGCCCCTCCTATGGTGTTGATGGTGGTAATGTTGTTCATTGAATGACTCCTGGGCATCCAAGCGTCTCAACAATTCAGAAACTCTATCCACATTTACTACATCCAAAGTGGCAATTAAATTTCTTGTTTGCTGAGGTAGCCTAGCTCCTATCAAATCAATGAATTCCTCCTCTCCATAAGGATGGTCTAAATACTTACAACGGATCCAACATTTATGAAAAAATCATGTTGAGTTTCCCTACCAGGTTTATAGGGCCTCCAGTCATCAACTCTCTTTTCTTGAATCTGCCTGCTTGTCGACCAAAAATGTTTCAAAAAGTTTTCTTTAAACAGCTTGTAGTCAGTCACTTCCCTAGCTTGTCTATCACCCCATGCCCTAGCATAAGACTTTAGATGTTTACCCACAAGTGCAATTTTCTTATTGTCGGGTAACAAATTAAAATAGTCTGATCTTTCAAAATTATCTATAAATTCAATAGGGTGAAGCCTCCCACTATCATCATAGAATTCAAATTCTTCTTTTACATCGACACTGAAATTTGGATTACCTGTTAAGGGAACCTGACTTAACTGAATCTGCAACCCAGTAACCCTTTTCTCTAACTGATTAACGTTAGATTGGGTTGTCTCCAATCCCTGGGTAAGTTGTTCCTGATGATTTACCAATGCATTAACATTTTTCCCTATACCAACCACTTCCTGTCTCAACTCATTGCTTTGAGCAGCTTTACTATCAGCTTGGAATAAAGCAACATATTCCTCCCTCATCTTATCACAATTTTCACTGACTTCCTTCACCTCTTTATAAATCAAATTTTCACATTCAGCCTTATTCTGTTCACAAAATTTTGTAACTTTCTCAAATTTCTCCTGACATTCTGTTACTACCTTCCCCAATTTAGAATCTAAATTGTTAATATCTTCCTTGAATTGAGAGCTAAAACCCTGAAATTGCTCTGCGATTTTAACATCAAAACATTTAGTCAAATCAGAGAATGTTTTATCATTGTTTTGTTGCAGTTGAGAAAACTGATCATTGATTACAGCAAACTGAGAATTAATTTCAGAAAATTTGCTATCAAATTTGGAAAATTTATTATCAAATTTGCCATCAATTTCGGAAAAACTTACTATCAAATTTGGAAAATTTATATCAAATTTGCACAATTTAGGAAACTTACTATCAAATTGCCATCAAGTTCCGTAAATTTTGCATTAAAACTGGCTACAAAAGACTCTAGAAAAGCTTGCAGGTTCTGACTATCAGCCATTTTTAGTAATTAGCAAAATCAACATAAAAAACAAAATTAAGAAAATTAAGATCTTTCCAATCTGCCACATATAACATGCAAAATAAATCACTTGAATATTCAATGCCGTACTTAATGTTATTCCTCACTTTTGTATCACATTAAATTTCACTTAGAAGCACTTAATTAATCATTAAACACCACACTGACCTCAAACACTTAACCACACTTTTCACAATTCCCTGTAGGAAGACGATTTTGAGGCCGAAGGAAATCCACTCGTCGTCGGAAGATTACAGCCGATTCCCGATGAAAAATCTCCGCCTTAGGCCGAAGAAGGTCCGCTTGCCGTCAGATCCGTGTCGCCTGTATAAGCTCTACGTGTGGCGTAGCCGGTCGAAATTTTCTCGCAGGTTATGTTCGCTTATCGCCGATAATCCGTCGCAATTTTCTGCAGATTCTTTTAGAAGATAAACATCCCACAGATGTCTAAGAACTTCTCGTCATGTCAACGGTCGCCATGTTAAGGTTCTTTATGGTGATTTAGAACTGCTTAATTAATTACAGAAATCACCAAAGAAAATTAGATATGAAGATGCATGTTATTTATGATCAAACAAGTCAGCGACATTCACAATCACAGGTACAATCCAAAGAATGCACTTCTGAATACTGTCACTAACTGAATAACGGAACAACTGAATGAATACTAATACTGAATTGAAAACTTAATGAATGTCTCTGTCCAGGCGATCTGTTTATATAGAGTCTATCGAAATTACGAGAATTCTTCAAAGGCAGCCGCCCGATATTTCTCGATCATTAACAATCACTCAAACAATCTAACATATTATAAACATCGGAATTAATTAAAACATTAAAAAATGATCAGAAATGGTAATTATAGATACTTAAATACAAAATTATTTACAGAAATCCTTTCAAACGGTAGAAAATTGTCCTGCCAACATCGTAACTTACAGTAATACATGGAATTAAAACTTTTAAGAAATTCTCTTGCCACATTCGGTTCTTAAACATATTAAATGGACTTTAAATACTTTTCTTACATAAAATAAAGTCTATATACACTGATTTACAAGAATTTACAAATAAACATATCAAATCACTTACAAGCAAACTTTAGCTCACTACAATATTTCCTACAGTACAATGCTATTCAAATTCAGGTATTAGGGCTGTTACAACCTGATTATGAAGTTTGCAGTATATTCAAACCAAATGCAGATCTTGGAAGTGTGGTAGCAATGCGAAAGACCTAGTTAAGATTTTTCAGATGAGGATTGTGTTGTAATTGTTGGGGGACCAGGAAATAGCCTTGATAAAGACCTCAATTATTCAATTGAGGGAGACATTGCCCACATTTCCA
>JARYHS010003884.1:0-17745 GCA_031002005.1 Vandiemenella viatica
CCCTAAATTTTTCGTCGCATCAAGCTGAGATGATAAGCATTTGGGAGGCATTCTATTTTCCTGAAATCTAAAATGCCCACAAATCTAAAGAAAATACTCTATGGCCAGTGCATTCTTCCTGTGCTGACGTACGACTTTGAGTCCTGGACTCTAAATGAATTTACAAAAGGTAAACTAAGGAATGCCCAAAAGTTATGGAGAGGTCAGTGCTAGGCTTAACGAGAAAAGACAAGAAAAGAGCAGCTGACATTAGGTCACAGATATCTTGGAGAAGACAGCATCCTTGAAGTGGTGATGGGCCGGCCATATTGCGCGGAGAAAAGACCAGAGGTGGACAAAACCAGTGGTAGAGTGGAGCCCACAACAGATCTAGAGGAAGACCACCAGACCGATGAGACAAGGACATATGCAGGGTTGTCGGAGTTAACGGGCAGAGGATCAGCCAAGTTCGTGCAACCTGGAGAAGACTGTTCAAGTTATATCTGAAATCATGACTTTAAGAGGCCACATCAGAAAATGATTGAACTGGTTGATAATGATAAAAATAATAATAATAATGTATAGTTGAACTTTCTTAAAATACGACAAAAGAAATCCTGCGATAGTATTACAATTCTTTTTAGAATAAAATTTTTGTTTACAAATATTGATTTTCACTGTTTATTATTAATTCGAATTTCATTCTACTCCGATAATCTTTATTTGTGGAACGAACAAATCCAAGGTCACAAAAATATCATTTAATGATTCCAAAATCCTTAAATGGAGCTTTCGATAAACCAGTGAGGGAAGGAAAAAAAATGATTAAAACTTGATGCTGGATTCCAAAGCAATTTCTTCAGCTATAGACCAACAAATGAAAGAACGTGAGCGGGGAGTTGCTTCCTTTATTTTTAACACATTACACAAATCATCTCGACAAGGACTGTTATATTTATGTTATTCTGTACAGATTATATCTTCTTGCACAAATCCTGCATATTTTGCTCTGCGGGAAGTCTGTTATGATGCAGTGCTTCTCAGAATACGCATTTGCGTTTGGTATTAAGAAGAAACGGAGTCTGGTGGTTGAGTGATAACGCGCGGGCCACGCATTCAGGAGGACGCGGGTTCAAATACCCGTCCGACCATCCGTATTTCGGTTTTCAATGGTTTCCTCTAATCGGATTGTTTCTTGAAAATACAATGGCCGAATTCCTTCCCTTTCCTTGGTCGCAGTTCTCTTTCACCATCAGTGACGTAGACGTCGAGGGTAAAGCAATAAGCAAGAAAAAAAGGTTCTAAAAAAAGGTACGTGGGCTAGGCTTTTTACTTATGATTTGAAGACACTTCTTTAATACAACGTTATCCCGTTTTAAAACGAAAAGCAACTTCTTGTGCTTGCAGGACTGTTAATCAGCAACGAAGGCATTATCAGGTGAAAGCGTGACATTAGGCGTTTTAGAAGAGGGAGATCACGATCCTTGACTGTTGGTGTTGTTCATAGTACCTACAGTTAATGATTTTCTGGTTATCATTCCAAGAAAAAAGTGGGAGTTAACGTCGGGGGGCTAGTCATCGTAAGACGCCGTATAACTTCATGAAACGAAAACATTCAAAATTTCGTCGTTGGTGAATCGTCATTTTTATGAAGACGTCGTCCATGAGTTGTGGAATGCTGTTATAAGACACTGGGGGTTTGGTAAATGGACAACAGCAGGAAAATATCAATACTATTTTTAGCGATAGCGAAAATCCAGCCTTGACAAGCTTTTTTGATGTCTGCAGAAGGTTGTACGCTATTGGTTCATTAGTCCAGGACAGCGCTGTACTATTAATGCGATTGATGCGTTAAGTAAAACGAAAAGACCGAGACTGAAATCAAAGAAAGGATGGGGGTTTTTTCTATTTGCCCCCGAAAGTGTCATCTCTTGAGCAACTACGACCATCCCTCAAGCAACTCACCAACGTCTTCGCCCTGCAGGAATCTTATAGAACCAGGTAGGCAGGGCCCGCTCTAGGGGGGGGGGGGGGGGGGGCAAACCGGGCATTTGCCCAGGGCGCTAAAATTTAGGAGCGCCATTTCGGCTGTAAGTGTGAGAAAAATATTAATAATATTAATGGGTTAAATACCAAATTAATAAAATAAATCCACATACCAATTTTTTCATTCGTTAAAAACTTACAGTTCTTAGCTAGACTTCGAAGAGACGGGGCGCGGACCTCAAAGGGGCGCGCCGTTGTCCTGCCGCCTCGGTGTGAATTGCGCCATAGGAGCAACTTCAAAATGCGTCGCGTCCGCGCCACGTCTCTTCTGTGTGAATTGGGCCTTAGCACGCGAGTAAAACACGTTGTTGTCTCAATTTGCTTATTATTGCTAATTACAAAAGTGGTTTCATTACACAACAGCATTAGTCTTACTATTACGTTATTAGTAATACGTGGAAGTTCATAAAATTTACTTCAGGATTTCATAATTTCTAAAGGTAAGTACTTCTATGATAAAACTGTTATTTAGTTGGATATACGACATAGGCGCACAACGACAAAAGCACACAACAGAAGCGCGGTAGGTGGGGGCTGTTACACCTGCCCTCGGCTACCTGCACTGATTCCGACATTATACTGCCCACAAGTTACTAGACGCGGTGAAAAGGAGTGTTTTTTCGCAATTTCAGCTAGGCTCTAATACATGGAATCGATAGTGCTTGGCGGAAGATGCTAGTAGTAAATAGTTGTCTTAGCTACGCCAAGTCCCGTTATAGGGCAGGTGGGGTGGGGACCTCCCTCCCCTCCCCTCCCCTCCAGGCCCCGGCACGCCGCAACCTGTCATCCGCACGGCTTGTCATCACCGCTGACCTCAATTTGCACGACTATTTCTGGGATGTACCGCTAACCTATGACGCGACAGCAAGGACACTCAATCTGAGTATTTCTGACACAACGCTCCCGCAGGCGAACAGTGGAAGTATCACACGCCATTTTATTTTCAGCGCACAATTAGCGACGTCACAGGACACCGCTATCAAGAATAACATTAGGAAATCCGCTTGCTTGCTGTTAACGTTCGTTATGAAATTTCTTCCTAGTATTTTGTCATGTGTATTTTAATTCTTTGATTGTTAAATTACCATAAATTAACTTCAAAAATTATTTATTTTCATAGTTTTTGGGCAAAACTAATTGTTTCCTTCTGCAAATACTATTATTTGGCACCAATAAGTCCTTACTTGAAAATCCCCCCCCCCCACACTCATCTTTTTCTTATACCTCATACACATTTTGTAAGGTCATTTCCTTCTATGTATCTAACAGCCATTTTTTACCACTCCAATTGTCTTATTGCTCTTAACATCACATTTAATGGAATTTTCGGTGATATTTATTGGCTATTTATTTCATCCAAACATTCTCATTACCAATGTGTTACTTATACACTCACAGAGCTCTATTTCATCTGCTTCATGTCTTTCAATGATACCCAACGCGACTATTGTTGCCTTCTGCAAACAGTATTATTGGTTCAAATAACAAGTCCTGTTCGTTGTACATTATGTAAGGTCATTTATTTGTAGCTGCCATTTTTTTTATACCCACTCCAAGTTGTCTTATTACCTCAACACGCCTTTTGTGATATGTCAGTTTTAAACGCTGTTCTCTTTTTATTTCTAGTATTTCATACTCGTAATAAAAATACTATATTAATCCATAACACTCAAGGAATATAAAAAAAAATTGGGTAGGGGATTCGTTAAATAAAAACATAATTTCTTGATAAATGTTACAGATTTATTGAAATTTTAAAATACATTTTATTGCAATATAATACATCATTCAATACTCCAATATTCCATGTGTGTCATAGGACTCTCTTGCATTCACATCCTACCCCCCCCCCCTTCTTTACCTGAGTCTTCACTTAATATCCATTTATTGCCTTACACGTTATGAAATTCCATGCCAAAGCATGTATACCTTTTAAACGTTGCTAATGTTTATGAGATGAGAAATATATTTATGTGGGTGACACATACTCTCTGTCACACATTGCTGTGAATAACATAGACATGCAACTTACGGGTGTATCTCAAACTCGAATGTCACGAGGGAAGAAAGAATTCATATAAACATCAAATCTCGACAGTGCCTCAGTGGTTAAGGCGCCTGACCGGAGATAGGAAGGTCTTCGGTTCGAATCCATGTCTGGGCGGTGATTTTCATAAGCCCTTAACCCACCTTCACCTCTGGTACAGAACGCTTCTATGGCTCGGATTCCACGTTAAACTGATAACAACTATATGGTTGTGTACACTTTCAAAAGCAAAGATTCAAAACAGACGAAGGCCTAACGTGACCTAAACGAGCATTCATACTGCATTGAGGGGGAGGAGCAAACAGTCAGCCAGTCGGTTGAGCAATTTTAATATCACAATCGTCTCTTGTCTCTGTTGCTATATACATAGAAAACACACCCGCACTCATTAAGGGATAAGTTTTAGGAAGGATTTGGGTAGGTATAAGACAAATGGATGTAGGTATGGGCACTGTAGGTGAAACACGGTGGTAATTGTAAAGAATACACAGCAAACCTGATGAGGAGGTGTACACTCACTATTTCTATAGGTATCATTATCCCTGGAACTAGAAAAAATCCATCAGTAACAGCTACCAGGTACCACACTGTTCCATTAGTATCGCCTCGCCTCTCACACACATGAGCCATCTTTGCCATCTAGTAGCATGTGCACAAGCATGAAACTGTTCACATCAGCATCATCTCATATCACCCACATAACAACAAGCCATCTAGTAACATGTGTCCCTTGTACCACAAAGGGCATGAGTAGATTCAAGAGCATTTCTTAACACAGGCTGCAATGTCGTACTGTGGATCCTCACGTCACAGCTACATACGTCACAAAACACACACACTGAACACACCATTAGTGGAGGAGATGAACCGGCACATCCTACATCCAGACAAACGAGTTTAAAGAAGGTCTGACCATATTTACGCATACATACGCAGAGAGAGACACACACTGAAAGACGCACACGCCACAACACACGCACACACACACACACATACACGCACACACACACATTAGTGGTGGAAATTAACTACACACACTACCGCAGACAGACGAGTGAAAGAAAGATTATCACCATATTTACACTCTAGCTACCGTCCCTCGCAACAGCATTTCAATTCCAAAAACTGTGGACTTCACATTAACAAATGGAACCAGAAAAAAGCCATCGGTAACGAGCTACCCCGCAGTACCAAACTGATTACATTAGCCATCGCCTCGCCTCTCACTCAACTCAGCCAACTTAACCATGCTAGTAGCAAGTGCACAAGTACGAAACTGTTCACATCAGCATCATCTCATATCACCCACATAGCCACAAGGCCATCCAGTAACATGTGACCCTAGTACCATAAAGACATGAGTAGATTCAAGAGCCTTTCTTAACACAGGCGGCAATGTCGTACTTTTGATGCTCGTTCACAGCTGCATACGTCACAAAACACACATTAGTGGTGGAAATGAACTACACACACTACACTCAGACTGGCGAGTGAAGAAAAGGAATCACCATATTTACACTCTAGCTGCCTTCCCCGTGCACACCGCATTTCAAGTCCAAAAACTGTGGATCCCACATTACACCACTACATACAAGCAAGGTCTGACTGTGGTTTTGTAACACAAGTTCTTCCTTCTCTGGTACATCCAATCATCACGATTTTTGCCCCCCCGAAGGACATATAGTGAACAACCTGATAAAAACAGTTCGTACCCAAAAATAAGGCAGCAAACTGTAAACAGAATAGTGAAATGGAAGAGGTGCTTGGATTCCTGAAATCACTCCAGACGATGCAGGGAAAGATACCTTCAAAAGTCCATGGCCGAATTCCTCACCGTTCCTTGCCATACATCCTTTCTCACCTCTAATGACAATGACATCGACGAGCCCGAAAAAAAAAGCCTGATACGCTGGAAATACTAGAACGGTAGATTGGGATGTTAAGATAGCCGCGACAAACACCTAATTTTAAAAATTCATTCACATACAAAGGTATGGGAAAAAACACATCACACACGATAAAGTTACTATAATGCACTAACTGATAGTTTCATGGTCATCAAACAGACATCATAACCCACATTTTTCATAGTAAATCCCTACACATTGACAAGTTTCCAAAACGTCACCATAGATGTAGTTCTATTACGCTGAAGATAGCGCCCATACTTAAACTGTCGTAAATTGTTAGGTCATTCGTATGGCGAAAGTGCGTGTTTGGATATTTTATCCACTCAGGCCTCATCACCTAAAGTCTAATGCCAGATTGTGGTCATGGTCAACTTAGGCTCCATACACCACTCAGAATTATTCTGCCAATATCCATTCTAACATCATTATACGCCATATACAGCAATTCCAAACACTCTTCATACCTTCCAGTCACACCCAACCCAGCTCCTTTATTATGTCACTTGTTGAATGTTTTTCCACTAATAAATCTAGCTAGCCTCCTTTGCAACATACATTTGTTGTACAAAAAAATGTGGACTCCATACTACACCACTATAGCCTGACTGTGGGTTTTGTACCCAAGTACGTTGGTTCTCTGACACACCCCCTCAGCACCATCTCCATTAAATGATTTTTACCACGAAGTGCATATAGTGAAAAACGTAAGAAACACAGTTCGTATGCCAACACAAACAGCAGTAAACTGTAAACAGCACAGTGGAATGGGATAGTGCCTAAGCCCTGAAACAATGGTTAGAAGCACACATTGATGGTGGGTATAATTCTATAACCAAATATTTTAGACTCAAATCCACAGAGGAATCACGAACACACGCACATTTCCATGCCTACACACAACAGCACCAAGATAGAACTCACACAGAGGAAGAAGACATACACACACATTAGTGGAGGAAATGAACTGCGCATCCTACATCCAGACAAACGAGTTAAAGAAAGGTCTGACCATATTTACGCATACATACCCAGAGAGAGACATACACAAAACACATACACACGTACATCCATACAGCGAGTTCGACATAAACAACAGCAAGCATCATGGAAGCGATGAAGTTGGACAGAATTGCCGTTACCACTGATTAACTGGACAGAACTCTCGTTACAAAAATCATCAGTCAGACGAGTTAAAGGCAGGTATCACCATACATACATTTACATGCACAAAGAGTGACGCAGATACACATGGCCATGTCTACAGCGAGTTCAGCACAACTACCTGCACCAATCATGGAAACGAAATAGTGGTGAAGAACTCACTTGCCTCATGACTGACTGAAAAACAGAACTCTTCTCACATATCATCGGCCTGACGAGAGAGAGACGGTGTGCAAAAGATGTTTTCGCCAACACACCTCAGTGTTTATCCCATTAATAGTGTTAATCAGACACAATTGATTACATGTACCATCAACAATCAGGTCACCAACACGTCTCATCCACACCACAACACTTTCAGCCATTCATTAACAGTGGCCCTCCAGGTACCATATGAGTTGCAATAGACACTTGACTATCAGCAGATACCAGAACCCCTCATATTCATACTATACCCCACCAACAAATCCATACGTCTCCACACACAAGCACAAAGAAACTTAAGTGGAGTTACAGCAAATCATACATCCAGACAGATGAGTTTAAGTAATGTATCACCATATTCACACATACAGACACAGAGATAGACGCACACACACTCACATTTCCATGCCTACAGTGATATCGACACAACAACCATCCCAATTACGGCAACGAAAAAGTGGTGTAAAACCCCAATGGCTCATGACTAACCAAAAAATCATCAGTAACATGTGTGCAAGGTACCAAATTCTTCACATCAACATCGTCTCATTTATCTCACACTACAGACCTCTCTACCATCCAGTATCATGTGTCCTAGGTACAAAACTGTTCACATCAGCACCACCACGTTTATCCCACACCTAAGCCTTTTCAGACATAAAGTAACATATGCCCCAGGTACCATGAGTAGCACTAGACACTTGGTCATCAGACAGATGTCATAATTCACATATTCATATTAGGTCTCACCAAGATATCCATACGTCACCACATATAAGCACACACAAACATAAGTGCAGGATCATCACATCATATATCCAGACAAACGAGTTGAAGGAAGGTATCACTATATTTACACATGCATACACAGAAAGAAGCACAAACACGTGTATTTCTATGCCTACAGCGATCTCGACACAGCAACTAGACCAAGCATGACAACGAAAAAGTTGAACAGACATGACACATGACTGGCCAAAAATCATCAGACAGACGTGTTAGAGTGTGTGCAACGGATGACATGTTGTAGCCATCCATCTCAATACTTATGCAATATGGATTATTCATGTATCATCAACACATAAGTAGCCAGTCATTGTGAAATCTCAAAGTAGAGTATAATAGTATCATGATAGACACACAACCACATAGAAAGACACACACACACATGCCCATGCATACACACAATTCCATACATCACTACACACATACAGGTAACTCGAGGAAAGGGACTGAACACCCTACATTCAGACTGAATAGGTGCGGCATGTGTGAAGTATGATATGTCTTTGTCACACACATCAGTGCTCATCACACCCAACTGATTACGTCCACCATCAACACTGATGGTCACTGATGGTGAAATCTCGATATGGAGTAGACTCCTATCACCATAATTAGACACACAACCACATAGGAACATGCACACACACATATGTCCATGCATACACACACAATTCTATATGTTACCACAAACATACAAGTAACTGGAGGAAAGGAACTCCACACTTCACGTCCAGACTGAGATGTTACAGGATGGTCAGAGGACAGCATGTCTTTACAATACACCTCAATGCTCACCACACTCACCTGAATTCATGTGCCATCATTATAGATGGCTACTGGAACTAAACTCTTGTACACTGTTTGGTCAAAGTCATTTGTTAAAAGCAGCTTCTGAAAGACTTATTTGGGTCAACCTGCCCAGCCGGGTGTGGCGAGACAGGGCCCCCCTCCTCACGGACAGAAATACCGCAATATGCCGGACCTAAAATCGCGGTCTTCGACGAATAACCGCATTTTTCCGACTGGGGCCTAATACCGGTAACCGCATTTTTAGGACCGCACCGAGGACCGGAATTTCGAAGCGGGCGAAAGCGGTTATGAGCGCCGGTATACCGACCTACAAACACGATATACGCGCCCGCTGTGAGGAGGAGGGGGGGGGCCCTGTCTCGCCACACCCGGCTGGGCAGGTTGACCCAAATAAGTCTTTCAGAAGCTGCTTTTAACAAATGACTTTGACCAAACAGTGTACAAGAGTTTAGTTCCAGTAGCCATCTATAATGATGGCACATGAATTCAGGTGAGTGTGGTGAGCATTGAGGTGTATTGTAAAGACATGCTGTCCTCTGACCATCCTGTAACATCTCAGTCTGGACGTGAAGTGTGGAGTTCCTTTCCTCCAGTTACTTGTATGTTTGTGGTAACATATAGAATTGTGTGTGTATGCATGGACATATGTGTGTGTGCATGTTCCTATGTGGTTGTGTGTCTAATTATGGTGATAGGAGTCTACTCCATATCGAGATTTCACCATCAGTGACCATCAGTGTTGATGGTGGACGTAATCAGTTGGGTGTGATGAGCACTGATGTGTGTGACAAAGACATATCATACTTCACACATGCCGCACCTATTCAGTCTGAATGTAGGGTGTTCAGTCCCTTTCCTCGAGTTACCTGTATGTGTGTAGTGATGTATGGAATTGTGTGTATGCATGGGCATGTGTGTGTGTGTCTTTCTATGTGGTTGTGTGTCTATCATGATACTATTATACTCTACTTTGAGATTTCACAATGACTGGCTACTTATGTGTTGATGATACATGAATAATCCATATTGCATAAGTATTGAGATGGATGGCTACAACATGTCATCCGTTGCACACACTCTAACACGTCTGTCTGATGATTTTTGGCCAGTCATGTGTCATGTCTGTTCAACTTTTTCGTTGTCATGCTTGGTCTAGTTGCTGTGTCGAGATCGCTGTAGGCATAGAAATACACGTGTTTGTGCTTCTTTCTGTGTATGCATGTGTAAATATAGTGATACCTTCCTTCAACTCGTTTGTCTGGATATATGATGTGATGATCCTGCACTTATGTTTTGTGTGCTTATATGTGGTGACGTATGGATATCTTGGTGAGACCTAATATGAATATGTGAATTATGACATCTGTCTGATGACCAAGTGTCTAGTGCTACTCATGGTACCTGGGGCATATGTTACTTTATGTCTGAAAAGGCTTAGGTGTGGGATAAACGTGGTGGTGCTGATGTGAACAGTTTTGTACCTAGGACACATGATACTGGATGGTAGAGAGGTCTGTAGTGTGAGATAAATGAGACGATGTTGATGTGAAGAATTTGGTACCTTGCACACATGTTACTGATGATTTTTTGGTTAGTCATGAGCCATTGGGGTTTTACACCACTTTTTCGTTGCCGTAATTGGGATGGTTGTTGTGTCGATATCACTGTAGGCATGGAAATGTGAGTGTGTGTGCGTCTATCTCTGTGTCTGTATGTGTGAATATGGTGATACATTACTTAAACTCATCTGTCTGGATGTATGATTTGCTGTAACTCCACTTAAGTTTCTTTGTGCTTGTGTGTGGAGACGTATGGATTTGTTGGTGGGGTATAGTATGAATATGAGGGGTTCTGGTATCTGCTGATAGTCAAGTGTCTATTGCAACTCATATGGTACCTGGAGGGCCACTGTTAATGAATGGCTGAAAGTGTTGTGGTGTGGATGAGACGTGTTGGTGACCTGATTGTTGATGGTACATGTAATCAATTGTGTCTGATTAACACTATTAATGGGATAAACACTGAGGTGTGTTGGCGAAAACATCTTTTGCACACCGTCTCTCTCTCGTCAGGCCGATGATATGTGAGAAGAGTTCTGTTTTTCAGTCAGTCATGAGGCAAGTGAGTTCTTCACCACTATTTCGTTTCCATGATTGGTGCAGGTAGTTGTGCTGAACTCGCTGTAGACATGGCCATGTGTATCTGCGTCACTCTTTGTGCATGTAAATGTATGTATGGTGATACCTGCCTTTAACTCGTCTGACTGATGATTTTTGTAACGAGAGTTCTGTCCAGTTAATCAGTGGTAACGGCAATTCTGTCCAACTTCATCGCTTCCATGATGCTTGCTGTTGTTTATGTCGAACTCGCTGTATGGATGTACGTGTGTATGTGTTTTGTGTATATGTCTCTCTCTGGGTATGTATGCGTAAATATGGTCAGACCTTTCTTTAACTCGTTTGTCTGGATGTAGGATGCGCAGTTCATTTCCTCCACTAATGTGTGTGTATGTCTTCTTCCTCTGTGTGAGTTCTATCTTGGTGCTGTTGTGTGTAGGCATGGAAATGTGCGTGTGTTCGTGATTCCTCTGTGGATTTGAGTCTAAAATATTTGGTTATAGAATTATACCCACCATCAATGTGTGCTTCTAACCATTGTTTCAGGGCTTAGGCACTATCCCATTCCACTGTGCTGTTTACAGTTTACTGCTGTTTGTGTTGGCATACGAACTGTGTTTCTTACGTTTTTCACTATATGCACTTCGTGGTAAAAATCATTTAATGGAGATGGTGCTGAGGGGTGTGTCAGAGAACCAAAGTACTTGGGTACAAACCCACAGTCAGGCTATAGTGGTGTAGTATGGAGTCCACATTTTTTGTACAACAAATGTATGTTGCAAAGGAGGCTAGCTAGATTTATTAGTGGAAAACATTCAACAAGTGACATAATAAAGGAGCTGGGTTGGGTGTGACTGGAAGGTATGAAGAGTGTTGGAATTGCTGTATATGGCGTATAATGATGTTAGAATGGATATTGGCAGAATAATTCTGAGTGGTGTATGGAGCCTAAGTTGACCATGACCACAATCTGGCATTAGACTTTAGGTGATGAGGCCTGAGTGGATAAAATATCCAAACACGCACTTTCGCATACGAATGACCTAACAATTTACGACAGTTTAAGTATGGGCGCTATCTTCAGCGTAATAGAACTACATCTATGGTGACGTTTTGGAAACTTGTCAATGTGTAGGGATTTACTATGAAAAATGTGGGTTATGATGTCTGTTTGATGACCATGAAACTATCAGTTAGTGCATTATAGTAACTTTATCGTGTGTGATGTGTTTTTTTCCCATACCTTTGTATGTGAATGAATTTTTAAAATTAGGTGTTTGTCGCGGCTATCTTAACATCCCAATCTACCGTTCTAGTATTTCCAGCGTATCAGGCTTTTTTTTCGGGCTCGTCGATGTCATTGTCATTAGAGGTGAGAAAGGATGTATGGCAAGGAACGGTGAGGAATTCGGCCATGGACTTTTGAAGGTCTCTTTCCCTGCATTCGTCTGGAGTGATTTCAGGAATCCAAGCACTCTTCCATTTCACTATTCTGTTTACAGTTTGCTGCCGTTATTTTTGGGGTACGAACTGTTTTTATCAGGTTGTTCACTATATGTCCTTCGGGGCAAAAATCGTGATGATTGGATGTACCAGAGAAGGAAGAACTTGTGTTACAAAACCACAGTCAGACCTTGCTTGTATGTAGTGGTGTAATGTGGGATCCACAGTTTTTGGACTTGAAATGCGGTGTGCACGGGAAGGCAGCTAGAGTGTAAATATGGTGATTCCTTTCTTTCACTCGCCAGTCTGAGTGTAGTGTGTGTAGTTCATTTCCACCACTAATGTGTGTTTTGTGACGTATGCAGCTGTGAACGAGCATCAAAAGTACGACATTGCCGCCTGTGTTAAGAAAGGCTCTTGAATCTACTCATGTCTTTATGGTACTAGGGTCACATGTTACTGGATGGCTTGTGGCTATGTGGGTGATATGAGATGATGCTGATGTGAACAGTTTCGTACTTGTGCACTTGCTACTAGATGGTTAAGTTGGCTGAGTTGAGTGAGAGGCGAGGCGATGCTAATGTAATCAGTTTGGTACCTGCGGGGTAGCTGTTACCGATGGCTTTTTCTGGTTACATTGTTAATGTGAAGTCCACAGTTTTTGGAATTGAAATGCTGTTTGCGAGGGACGGTAGCTAGAGTGTAAATATGGTGATATCTTTCTTTCACTCGTCTGTCTGCGTGTAGTGTGTGTAGTTAATTTCCACCACTAATGTGTGTGTGTGCGTGTTGTGTGTGTGTGTGTGGTGTGTGTGTGTGTGCGTCTTTCAGTGTGTGTCTCTCTCTGCGTATGTATGCGTAAATATGGTCAGACCTTCCTTTAACTCGTTTGTCTGGATGTAGGATGTGCGGTTCATCTCCTCCACTAATGTGTGTGTCAGTGTGTGTGTTTTGTGACGTATGTAGCTGTGAGTGAGGATCCACAGTACGACATTGCAGCCTGTGTTAAGAAATGCTCTTGAATCTACTCATGCCTTTGTGGTACAAGGGACACATGTTACTAGATGGCTTGTTGTTATGTGGGTGATATGAGATGATGCTGATGTGAACAGTTTCATGCTTGTGCACATGCTACTAGATGGCAAAGATGGCTCATGTGTGTGAGAGGCGAGGCGATACTAATGTGAACAGTGTGGTACCTGGTAGCTGTTACTGATGGATTTTTTCTAGTTCCAGGGATAATGATACTATAGAAATAGTGAGTGAACTCCTCATCAGGTTTGCTGTGTATTCTTTACATTACCACTCGTGTTTCACCTACAGTGCCCATACCTACATCCATTTGTCTTATACCTACCCAAATCCTTCCTAAAACTTATCCCTTAATGAGTGCGGGTGTGTTTTCTATGTATATAGCAACAGAGACAAGAGACGATTGTGATATTAAAATTGCTCAACCGACTGGCTGACTGGTTTTGCTCCTCCCCCTCAATGCAGTATGAATGCTCGTTTAGGTCACGTAGGCCTTCGTCTGTTTTGAATCTTTGCTTTTGAAAGTGTACACAACCATATAGTTTGTTATCAGTTTAACGTGGAATCCGAGCCATAGAAGCGTTCTGTACCAGAGGTGAAGGTGGGTTAAGGGCTTATGAAAATCACCGCCCGACATGGATTCGAACCGAAGACCTTCCTATCTCCGGTCAGGCGCCTTAACCACTGAGGCACTGTCGAGATGCTGCGATTTGATGTTTATATGAATTCTTTCTTCCCTCGTGACATTCGAGTTTGAGATACACCCGTAAGTTGCATGTCTATGTTATTCACAGCAATGTGTGACAGAGAGTATGTGTCACCCACATAAATATATTTCTCATCTCATAAACATTAGCAACGTTTAAAAGGTATACATGCTTTGGCATGGAATTTCATAACGTGTAAGGCAATAAATGGATATTAAGTGAAGACTCAGGTAAAGAAGGGGGGGGGGGTAGGATGTGAATGCAAGAGAGTCCTATGACACACATGGAATATTGGAGTATTGAATGATGTATTATATTGCAATAAAATGTATTTTAAAATTTCAATAAATCTGTAACATTTATCAAGAAATTATGTTTTTTATTTACGAATCCCCTACCCAATTTTTTTTATATTCCTTGAGTGTTATGGATTAATATAGTATTTTTATTACGAGTATGAAATACTAGAAATAAAAAGAGAACAGCGTTTAAAACTGACATATCACAAAAGGCGTGTTGAGGTAATAAGACAACTTGGAGTGGGTATAAAAAAAATGGCAGCTACAAATAAATGACCTTACATAATGTACAACGAACAGGACTTGTTATTTGAACCAATAATACTGTTTGCAGAAGGCAACAATAGTCGCGTTGGGTATCATTGAAAGACATGAAGCAGATCTCTGTGAGTGTATAAGTAACACATTGGTAATGAGAATGTTTGGATGAATAAATAGCCAATAAATATCACCGAAAATTCCATTAAATGTGATGTTAAGAGCAATAAGACAATTGGAGTGGTAAAAAAATGGCTGTTAGATACATAGAAGGAAATGACCTTACAAAATGTGTATGAGGTATAAGAAAAAGATGAGTGGGGGGGGAGGCGGGGGAGTTGATTTTCAAGTAAGGACTTATTGGTGCCAAATAATAGTATTTGCAGAAGGAAACAATTAGTTTTGCCCAAAACTATGAAAATAAATAATTTTTGAAGTTAATTTATGGTAATTTAACAATCAAAAATTAAAATACTTCAATATATCAATAAGACATGACAAAATACTAGGAAGAAATTTCATAACGAACGTTAACAGCAAGCAAGCGGATTTCTAATGTTATTCTGATAGCGGTGTCCTGTGACGTCGCTAATTGTGCGCTGAAAATAAAAGGCGTGTGATACTTCCACTGTTCGCCTGCGGGAGCGTTGTGTCAGAAATACTCAGATTGAGTGTCCTTGCTGTCGCGTCATAGGTTAGCGTACATCCCAGAATAGTCGTGCAATTGAGGTCAGCGGTGATGACACGCCTGCGGATGACAGGTTGCGGCGTGCCGGGGCCTGGAGGGGAGGGGAGGGGAGGGAGGGTCCCCCCACCTGCCCTATAACGGGACTTGGCGTAGCTAAGACAACTATTTACTACTAGCATCTTCCGCCAAGCACTATCGATTCCATGTATTAGAGCCTAGCTGAAATTGCGAAAAAACACTCCTTTTCACCGCGTCTAGTAACTTGTTGGGCAGTATAATGTCGGAATCAGTGCAGGTAGCCGAGGGCAGGTGTAACAGCCCCCACCTACCGCGCTTCTGTTGTGTGCTTTTGTCGTTGTGCGCTATGTCGTATATCCAACTAAATAACAGTTTTATCATAGAAGTACTTACCTTTAGAAATTATGAAATCCTGAAGTAAATTTTATGAACTTCCACGTATTACTAATAACGTAATAGTAAGACTAATGCTGTTGTGTAATGAAACCACTTTTGTAATTAGCAATAATAGCAAATTGAGACAACAACGTGTTTTACTCGCGTGCTAAGGCCCAATTCACACAGAAGAGACGTGGCGCGGACGCGACGCATTTTGAAGTTTGCTCCTATGGCGCAATTCACACCGAGGCGGCAGGACAACGGCGCGCCCCTTTGAGGTCCGCGCCCCGTCTCTTCGAAGTCTAGCTAAGAACTGTAAGTTTTTAACGAATGAAAAAATTGGTATGTGGATTTATTTTATTAATTGGTATTTAACCCATTAATATTATTATATTTTTTCTCACACTTACAGCCGAAATGGCGCTCCTAAATTTTAGCGCCCTGGGCAAATGCCCGGTTTGCCCCCCCCCCCCCCCCCTAGAGCGGGCCCTGCCTACCTGGTTCATAAGATTCCTGCAGGGCGAAGACGTTGGTGAGTTGCTTGAGGATGGCGTAGTTGCTCAGAGATGACACTTTCGGGGGCAAATAGAAAAAACCCCATCCTTTCTTTGATTTCAGTCTCGGTCTTTCGTTTTACTTAACGCATCATCGCATTAATAGTACAGCGCTGTCCTGGACTAATGAACACAATAGCGTACAACCTTCTGCAGACATCAAAAAAGCTTGTCAAGGCTGGATTTTCGCTATCGCTAAATAGTATTGATATTTTCCTGCTGTTGTCCATTTACCAAACCCCCAGTGTCTTATAACAGCATCCACAACTCATGGACGACGTCTTCAAAAATGACGATTCACCAACGACGAAATTTTGAATGTTTATTCGTTTCATGAAGTTATACGGCGTCTTACGATGACTAGCCCCCCGACGTTAACTCCCACTTTTTTCTTGGAATGATAACCAGAAAATCATTAACTGTAGGTACTATGAACAACACCAACAGTCAAGGATCGTATCTCCCTCTTCTAAAACGCCTAATGTCACGCTTTTTCACCTGATATGCCTGATTAACAGTCCGCAAGCACAAGAAGTTGCTTTTCGTTTTAAAACGGATAACGTTGTATTAAAAGAAGTGTCTTCAAATCATAAGTAAAAGCCTAGCCCACGTACCTTTTTTTTAGAACCTTTTTTTTCTTGCTTATTGCTTTACCCTCGACGTCTACGTCACTGATGGTGAAAGAGAACTGCGACCAAGGAAAGGAAGGAATTCGGCCATTGTATTTTCAAGAAACAATCCGATTTAGAGAAACCATTGAAAACCGAAATACGGATGGTCGGACGTATTTGAACCCGCGTCCTCCTGAATGCGTGGCCCGCGCGTTATCACTCAACCACCAGACTCCGTTTCTTCTTAATACCAAACGCATGCGTATTCTGAGAAGCACTGCATCATAACAGACTTCCCGCAGAGCAAAATATGCAGGATTTGTGCAAGAAAATAATCTGTACAGAATACATAAATATAACAGTCTTGTCGAGATGATTTGTGTAATGTTAAAAATAAAGGAAGCAACTCCCTCGCTCACGTTCTTTCATTTTGTTGGTCTATAGCTGAAGAAATTGCTTTGGAATCCAGCATCAGTTTTAATCATTTTTTTCCTTCCCTCACTGGTTTATCGAAAGCTCCATTAAGGATTTTGGAATCATTAAATGATATTTTTGTACCTTGGATTTGTTCGTTCCACAAATAAATTATCGGTAGAATGAAATTCGAATTAATAATAAACAGTGAAAATCAATATTTTAAACAAAAATTTTTATTCTAAAAAGAATTGTAATACTATCGCAGGATTTCTTTGTCGTA
>JARYHS010003886.1:0-22156 GCA_031002005.1 Vandiemenella viatica
TCGCACAGTTCTTCGAAAGGTTGCACGTTCGAGTTTCATTTACTTGAATTTACTTGAATGCCGAATGAGGCTGCAATTTCTGGTGAAGAAAGTGCAAGTGCGGGCGAATCGTTGTCAAACTCAATGAGACCAAAAACGTTTTTCCAGTTCCACTGGGAACTTCCAAGAAGAAAATCCCTCTAGTTCCATCGTTCACAACTTTCATGAGAGTGTCGTACACATATTTTTGTTACCGATTCAACAGCGGAACGATCGTTCGAACTAATTATCGCAATGCATTACAATCATATTGTTTTTCACTTATTCTTGATAAAATACTTCATGCAGCGGAAAATTGGGCGCTGTCATGCCTAATTGGAGTAATACCCTGTTCGTTATATCATCAAGACCATGTAAACAATTAATATCAATGGAATAGAAACAAAATAACTACATTTGTTGGGTAGAAACAACACAAAAATAAAAACGAGGATAATTTTATTTTAATTACGGCAGGAATGAGTTTTTACAGATTTTTCTCCAGATCTACCAGTTCTTTTACAACAGAAAACATTGAATTGAGTTATTTCCATCCCGGGAGCATAAGGAACGAAAAAAGAACTACGCATATCTATTGTTCGAATTACGAGTTATGGTCTTGGGTTTATACAAAAATCTCATATAAAACTGCACATTACGTTTTCGTGAATTTTCCAATTTTCTCGGAAACTATTCCAATTTTTCTTTCTCTAAAAACTTTTTTCGGACTATTTTTTTTTTTTTTTTTTTTTGCTGTCGTCAGTCTTAGACTGGTTTGATGCAATCCTCCATCCCTTCCTATCCTGTGCTAACCTTGTAAGGGAACCAAATAAATCCCCGTAATATTGTGTTAAAGCGGAGTGAATATTCGTCCTCTGCTACAGGCGCAGAGCGCTGTGGCGCAACGTAACACCATACCTCCGGTGATAAGCGTCAGCACTTAGTAGCGAGTGCACATGCACTGAGGCAGTCCGCCTCGAGAGTTTGTACGTAGCACATCTATGTAGTAGTGTGTCGCGATTTTACTACCAACATTGTCGCAATACCCCATTTCGGCAACAGGAGTCTAAATTTAAGCTAGCGGGGGTATTGCTAACATATTGCGTGGTGCAGAAATACGTTCCTGTATTCATGAAACTGTCCGTGTGTAACTTAACGGCAAATAAACTGGAACTAAGCTGTAATCTCTGTTTCCGTCAGTAATAAACCTTACCAAACCGTATCAGGCTACCAACACTCAAGCCAAAGAACTCTACGCAGCCTTCAATAAAAAACAGTAACATCTTTTATTATACATTAGTTGTTCCGGCAGCTATTGTCCGCGCAGTTGTCGATTCTGCGTCATCAACGATCGACTGGTGTCAGAGAAGGCCGTCGTCCTGACAAGAAGAAAAGAAGAACATCAAGAAGACGTTGCTATCGGTCAGGTTAGTGATCACACCTCCGATAGTCAACCAGTCACCAATCAATAACCACTCAGCCATCCAAAACGGATCTCTGGCGTCATCTGCGGGACTCAAACCCTGCACCACACGCGCATAAACAGAGACAACTACAAAAGTGGCTGTCAGATCGTGGGATTTATTCGATACGGAAGGTGTTAGAAAGTGAATGTTGTAGTCGCGAAACGTAAAAAATTGTGGAACAGTGCCCGGAAGAAGGAGAACGTCGGTTCGAGCCCAGGAACCAGTGGAGTCAAAGCAGCATTTGGAGCCAAGCAGCAGCTCAACGGCGGTGAGGAACAACGCGGTAGCAGCCTCCAGACAATGGCAGTAGCGTCGGTCGGTGAATTCCAGCGTCGGAAGTTAGTAGTAGGTGAACGGGGATTCGAGCACACCAACCTGCAACTTCGAAATTAGGCTAATAGGTGAGTGGAAATCACCATGTCTGTCCTTCTAGAGAATAGAGAAGTCCCTTTGCAAGACGCAATTAACATTTTGAGTCAAAAATTGGCGGAATTAAACCCGCGTAGAGTTGTTGATCCTGAATCAAAGTCTAAAATTAATAATGCAGTTATGAATAGTAATATAACATTTGGTGGGTACAGCTAATGAGTCAATTCAAGAATTTTTATGAAATTTGAAGATTTTTTGTCATTTAGTGATTTGTCAAGTAGTGAGAAAATGAGGATTCTGAGGACCAAATTGGTCGGTGAAGCATTTAAGTTTGTTGTTTATGATTGATGATTGTAAACAGACTGAGACGTATGAAGGGTTTGAAAGATGAGCTTTTAAAGCGCTTTTCAAAGAAGCAGACATTGAGATTCATAGGGAACAGTTACCGTAAGTTGAGAAGACAACATGGGGAGGACATTCAACCTTTTGCTGATAGAATTAAGATAGTAAATGATAACACATTCACATTAAAGGGTGCTGATGAAGAGAGACCATAAGGAGTATAACCTTGTTGTAAGGCATGAGGCAGATCAAAGGCACTTGACGCGTTTTTAGGTGGTTTAGGAGGTGAAATTGGAGAATATGTGAGCCTACAGAAACCCAAGACATTTAACGAGGCGATTGAGCATGCTGTGACGTATGAGCAAGTGAAGAGTAGGCCAGTAGGTGATCACAGAGAGAAGCCACCGAGGCGAGTATTTCATGCTAAGAGGGGGCCAAAATGTTATGCATGTGGGAGATTTGGGCATATAGCTGTGAATTGTTCAAGTGAGTCAAGATTTCAGGGCAATTATCGTGGAAGGGGTAATAGGATGTGGCGTGGAAAAGTTGAACAAAAGAATTTAAACGAGGAAGGGGTGAGCAGAGCCGCGATGTCGCACCCCCAGTAAAGAGGGTACCTGTTGTATTCCCAGGGCAAATCCTCAAGTGGCAAATTTAATTGTAAGTGTCAGCATAAGTGGAAGACAGTGCGATTTATTAGTTGATACAGGGCAGAGGTGACCTTGTTGTCTAAGAGTATTTGTGGAACTCAGGGGTTATGTCCACCCGATTGTAAGATTACTGGTCTGGATGGGAGTAGAGATATCACAATATTGGGAATGAAGAATGTTACCATCTTAGTAGATAATTATGTTCATGATGCATTAGTTTATGTAGTACCTACATTAAATTCTTCATATCAAGGTATCTTAGGAATTGATTTTTTATCTAAGCACAATGCAGTGATCGATGTGGCGAAACGGTCGATTGTTTTGCGGAAACACGAAAGTGTAGGCCCATCGTCGGCGTTACCAGACAAAATCAGTGTTCATGTTCAAAGGAGGGAGTTGCAAACCCAAATTTGGCAGTTATACGAACCTACAGGTCTATCGCCCGTCTAAACAAAGCAGAGAAAATTCCAAAAGCATCAGGTAAAGTTATTAATGTCCCAGTCCGAGATAGTTTAGGGTGTGATGAAAATTCTGTAGTGTTGGTCGACACACCAGATGAGTCTGGATGGTTGGACTTCAACCAATGCTATGTTAAGAGAAGTGTTTGTAAAGTGCGCACAGTTAACGGTAGTAGATGTGTTCCCGTTATAATTGAGAATTTTGGTGAAGAAGATGTTGAGATACCACGTGGTCATGAGATAGCACATGTCGAAGTTTTACGTGATAAGGAGCTAGCTAGCAGTATATTTGTTGATGTTGATGATGATGTTAATGAGGCTGACCATAGAGTAAGAGGTGAAAAGGCGCGTATTGCCCAAGTGAAGCGCGAAGTATGTTTTAAGGATAAGTTGAGCCACTTGCCCCAGAGAGATAAAGAGAAGATTGAAGGTTTATTGCGGGAATTTAGAGAGTTGTTTGAACCAGGTAGAACCCTCCCAGCCACAGATATAGTTGAACATAGAATTTTGACAGGAGATGCATTACCCATATATAAGAAGGCGTATCGAGTTCCTTTCCATCAGAGACAACTGATCGATGAGTTTATTGATCAACAATTAAAGGATGGTATTATTAGGCCTTCAAATAGCCCGTGGGCAGCCCGGTCGTTATCGTCCCAAAGAAGAGTCCAAATGGAGAAACTAAGTTCAGATTTTGTGTAGATTACAGGTGTTTGAATGCTGTTACAACTTCAGATGTCTATCCTTTACCTTCTATTTCAGAGACAGTGGATTACCTAGGCCAGTGTAAGTATTTTACAAACCTTGATTTGCGTAGTGGTTATCATCAGATAAGAGTTGCTGACGAGGACATTCCAAAAACTGCGTTCAATGTTCCGAACGGTCATTATGAATATACAAGAATGCCTTTTGGATTAAAAAATGCTCCAGCTACGTTTCAGAGACTGATGGACGGTGTTTTGAGGGGATTAAAGCCTTTTTCTACATTGGTTTATATGGATGATGTAATCGTATTTTCCAAAGATATTGATGAACATGTCAGGAGATTGAGAAGTGTTTTCGAACGTCTGCAGAAAGCTAATTTAACCTTGTCGATTGAAAAATGCAATTTTGCAGTTTCAGAGTTAGAATATTTGGGTCATCATATTTCTAGAGAAGGAGTTAAACCGCATCCACGTTTAGTTCAGGCAGTAAAAGAGTTTCCAACACCAACTTGTGTCAAAGAGTTACAATCATTTCTTGGTCTTGCTAATTATTACAGAAAATTTGTTCAAAATTATGCCCTTAAGGCTAAACCATTAACCAACTTATTGAGAAAAGGTGTAAAATTCGAATGGACAGTTGATTGTGATCAAGCTATGGATACTTTGAAAGAAGCACTCACAACCTATCCAATTTTGGCTTTTCCAGATTTTTCCAAACCTTCGTCTTTCCACAGATGCAAGTAATGTAGCAATAGGTTCAGTTTTATCTCAGGTCATAGATGGAAAAGAAAGACCAATTGCCTATGCTTCCCGCCAACTAAATAAAGCAGAAACAAATTACAGTGTTACAGAGCGTGAACTTTTGTCAGTTATTTGGAGTATTAACTTTTTCAGATGTTACCTTTATGGCAGAAAATTTACTATAATCACAGATCACGCAGCGTTAAAATGGATGTTAGGATTAAAAGACCCGTCGAGAGATTAATGCGTTGGACATTAAGGCTAAGTGAGTTCGAATTTGATGTGGTCCACAACCCGGAAAATTGCATGGTAATGCGGATGGTTTGAGTAGAAAAGTTCGGATGTAGAGGCACAAGACCCCCCTTCACTAGTAGAATTGCCAATTGCGCAAGCAGAAGATGAGGAATGCAGTAAGTGGAGAAAAATAAATGGTTTGTATTTCATGATAATGTGTTGCATCGCATAACTAAGCGCGGTGACAGAGTAGTAGTCCCCAAAGTCTTACGTGAGTCAGTATGAAGTTGTATCATGATTCCATTTTGTCAGGTCATTGTGGATGGAAGTTGACTAATCAGAGGATAGCTAAACAATATTGGTGGCCAGGTCGTAAAGGAGATGTCAGAGAGTATGTAAAAAGTTGTATTCAGTGTAATGAGAGACTAGGTCCAGGAAGAGCCAGAGAAAAGTTACAACAGTTACCAGAAACAGCAGAGCCATTTCAGAGAGTTGGTTTAGATGTAATGGGTCCTTTTAAGCGTACTAAAGCAGGTTACAGTTATGTACTTACCATCACAGATGCTTTTTCAAGATATTTAGTAATGGTGCCTTTGGAAGATCAAACAGCAGAGAGTGTAGCAAGAGCTTTTGTATTAGGATGGATACTTAAATTTGGCGTACCGAATTCTATTATTACGGATCAAGGATCAAATTTCATGTCAGCATTGTTCACACAAGTCTGTAAGTTATTGGGTATTGAGAAATTGCGAACTACAAGTTTTCACCCGCAAGGAAATGGTAGAACTGAAAGAATTCACAGAACTATTGGAAAAATGTTGAGCAACTATGTAAACAAGTCACATATGATTGGGATTTATTATTGCCATATGTGGTGTCAGCTTACAACACTAGAGTCCATGTTAGCACAAGGAGAACCCCATTTGAAATTATCTATGGTCGAGAAATGACGTCACCTTTCGAACTATTCAAAACTTCAAAAGATATTGATAATCCAGAAGTACGTAGTCTAGCATTCAAATTGAAGAAAATATGGTCAGAAGTTCGTAGAAACAATCAAAAAGCATTTCAGCACAAGCTAAACAGTATGATAAAACAGCTAAACCACAAGAGATTAGCGTCGGAGATTTTGTAATGTTGAGCACACCATTTTTGAGAAAAGGTCAAACACGTAAATTCACAACAAATTGGTCAGGTCCATTTGAGGTAATACAGATTCTTTCGCCAGTTACAGTTAAAATCAAGCTACCAGATAGGGATATTGTGGTCCATAAAAATCGTCTTCGGGTGTACAGTTGGAATAGGAAACACATAGTGAACCCAGGTGAAAATACATCAACAGACAGAACAGCAACACAACATGTGGGACAACCTAAGCAAATTCCAAAGACAGTAGATCCACAAAGTTCAAGTCCGTATTCGTTGCGAAGTAAAGGCCCAGTTCAACCATCTCATACATCTCAAAAGCCAGCAGTAAGGTATAGTTTGAGACCTAGGAAGTAATCAATAGAATATATGTATTTCATGTTTCGTATCTGCTGTAACATCAAGTGTAATTTTGTATTTTTATATAGTATTTGAGTTTAAGATTTGAGTTGATGATGTTCATGTTTGCAACGTGTTGCAAAGAGACATGTGCGTATGGTGATTTTCAACCACCAAGCCTTGTCCCTTTGGAAGTGTGCATAAAACACGTTTACTGCGGTGAACAAAATGTTGTAGCCTCGTGGAGAGCAGTCGAGCAAGCAGCAGCAGCTGAGCAGAGCAGCTGAGCAGTGCAGAGCGCGGGCAGCAACTGAAGGCGCCCCAGTCAGCGCTAGTAGAGGAGACTCAGAGTGGCACGTGTGTGTGTGTCCAAGTGAAGTGCAGTGCAGAAGTAACATTGAGTATTCATTATGTTTTATTCAGTTATTTTATTGGGTATCTTGTTTCCTTTTGTTTATTTAGTCCATGTAAAGCCTCTTAGTAATGGTGTAGTATTTTCTAAGGAGAGTGATGTAATTGCTTCAGATAATTATTGGTCACTAGTAATAGATTATGATTTGGGAATTGTAAGAGATGAATGCACCAAGCTAGATAGCACATTCAGTACTCTTGATGAGCTTACTAAGAAAATCTGTCGCATAATGATTCAGCTATAAATTCAGTTTCTTTGAATCTAAAAGTAATGTATTCTGCTTTACAGCAAGAATTTTACAATATTTTGGAAATTCTACCTCATAAGCCAAACAGAGTCAGAAGGTCATATTTCGATCTTGGAGGAAAAATTTTGAAAACTGTATTTGGGAACTTTAAATTCTGAAGATCTAGAGCATTTAGAGTCAAGGTTGAATATCTGGAAGCTGTAGGGAATGATGTAAACTTAGTCTTTCGTCACAGTTGATTTTGATTCAACATATGGAGGAGTCCATTACAAATCATACACAAGCAATACAAGTATTAGCAGATGCCTTCTGCCTCGTCTCACAGACTAGGGAAATTCAATCAGTAATAGTAAGAATATGCATGAAGTAGAAAGCGTTCTAACAGTTTTGAATTTTCAGATTTTTAGTGTAAAAAACTTTACAAGAGCTTATTTTTGGGTTAACAAATGTACGTATGGAATTGGTTAGATTAACAATTGCTCTATTACAAGGTTCTAGTGGGAAAGTTAGTGATATTTTATTGAGCCCTAGAGTGTTTTTGAAATATTTGCAGTTAATTCAGAATAAGTTAGATTCAAGTATGTTTATGATTGCCCCTTGTACAGGAAGAGAGTTTAAGTGTGTATTACCAATTGTCAAAGGTAAATATTGTTTTAATGGGTAGTAATTTGAGGTTAGTTGTTAATGTTCCTATTGGTGCACATGATTCAGTTTAGAGAGATATAGTATTCATACTTTTCCGATCTATTGGAGTGAAACAGGCAGATATGTAAGATGGGATTGAAAGATGTAATTTTATTGAGCACAGATCATAAGTCATATGTGACACTTAATCAGAAATGACATGCAGAAATGTGAATCTAATATTGTAGAAATATGTCCATTGATGACTTTGCATGATGTAAGTGTAAGCAGTTGTGAATCTGATATGTTCTTTTCAGAAAAAGTTTGTTGAGGTCATGTCAAAGAGAAGTTGTGACCCTCACTAAATCATATTTTGATAGAGTTCATGATAATTGGATATTTACCTTGTTAAGACCTTGTACTGTCAGTGTCAATTGTATTCAATCTCAGGCAGACAACTAAATTATCAGTAAGTGGTTCAGGAATGTTTGTAACACTACAGGTTGTCAAATAATTGGAAATGATTTTAGAACACCAGCAATTAAGTCAGTTAAGAAGTCTTATGATTTGTCTTATCCATTGTATTACTTACCAAATTTAACTTATGAAATTTATCACAGTCCTAAATTAGTTGAATTGAATTTGACTTATAATAAGGAGGTTAAAGAAGAGATTGATAAGTATCTTAAAGCATCTAATGACACTATTAAATTCAGTAAGATTATTGCACATTTGGAGTCACAAATGAGTTCTAGAGATCAACGTAAGATAACAGTTGTGTCTGTCAGTGTTACGTCTATTATTTGTATTTTAATTGTCTTGTTTTGGGTATTTGGTTATGTAGACATTGTATGAATAAGATGATTCAGAATTATTTTGCTGCAAATGCAGCCACGCAATCTGTTAGCAGCATACGAGTAACTATTCCAGAGATTTCTCATGATAGTGTTGCAGAAGCAACACGTGTTTCAAAGGCGGGGGAGTTGTAAGGGAACCAAATAAATCCCCGTAATATTGTGTTAAAGCGGAGTGAATATTCGTCCTCTGCTAGAGGCGCAGAGCGCTGTGGCGCAACGTAACACCATACCTCCGGTGATAAGCGTCAGCACTTAGTAGCGAGTGCACGTGCACTGAAGCAGTCTGCCTCGGGAGTTTGTACGTAACACATCTGATGTAGGAGTGTGTCGTGATTTTACTACCAACATAATCGCTTTGTACCCCATTTCGGCAACAGGAGTCTAAATTCAAGCTAGCGGGGGTATTGCTAACATATTGCGTGGTGCAGAAATTACGTTCCTGTTTTTTATGCAACTGTCCGTGTGTATTTAACGGCGAATAAATTGGAACTAATCTGTAATCTCTGTTTCCGTCAGTAATAAACCTTACTAAACCGTATCAGGCTAACAACACTCAAGCCAAAGAACTCTACGCAGCCTTCAATAAAAACAGTAACATCTTTTATTATACATTAGTTGTTCCGGCAGCTATTGTCCGCGCAGTTGTCGATTCTGCGTCATCAACGATCGACTGGTGTCAGAGAAGGCCGTCGTCCTGACAAGAAGAAAAGAAGAACGTCAAGAAGACGTTGCTATCGGTCAGGTTAGTGATCACACCTCCGATAGCCAACCAGTCACCAATCAATATCCACTCAGCCATCCAAAACGGTACTCTGGCGTCATCTGCGGGACTCAAACCCTGCACCACACGCACATAAACAGAGACCAACTACAATCGCATGAGAATCGCTCATGAGGTGTTGAATGACATCAAAGATAATCCTGATGTGCTCAAAATGGTTATAACTGATGACGAACCATGGGTATAAGGTTATGATGGCCCAATCGTCCCAATGGAAGAGCCCAGAAGAGCCAAGATCGAAAAAAGTACGCCAAGTTCGGTCCAGTGTCAAGGTTTTGCTCCCTGTTTTCTTCTATTACCGCAGCGTTGTGCATCAGGAGTTTTTACCACAAGGTCGTACGGTCAATAAGGAGTATTACCTTGAAGTTAAGCGCCGTTTGCGAGAACCAATACGAAGAAAACGTCCGGATTTGTGGGAAAGGAATTCATGACTTTTGTATCACGAAAATGCAGCTGCTCACTCATCGTTCCTTGTGAGTGATTTTTTGGCCAGAAACAACACCACAATCATGCCTCAGCCACCATATTCACCAGATTTGGCCCCCTGTGACTTTTTATTGTTCCCAAAATTGAAGAGACAAATGAAAGGACGAAGATTGCAACGATTAAGGAGATAAAGGCTGGATCGGTGAAAGAGCTCAAGGCTGTAGCATAAAGTGCTTATCAGAAGTGCTTCGAGGATTGGAAAAAAACGTTGGCACAAGTGTGTTATATCTGAGGGGGATTACTTTGAAGGGGACAACATAAATATTGACGAATAAATAAATATTTTTCGATAAAAATAAAAATCCACCTTACTTTACGAACAAACCTCGTATAATGTCTTTCTCTTCGCTGCCTAATAATTTCAAGCCACTTGTTCGACCCCTGACGCCGATGTTGGTTGCAGCGTACCTGTTGGCAGACGCCGGCTATGACGTGTGGCTCGCAAACACCAGAGGTACCTTCCACTCGAGGAACCACACCCAGCTCCGTCCAGAGCAATCGAAGTTCTGGAAGTTCAGGTGAGCAGTCACCAATCTCCTGTAAGGCGCGATTCATTACTTGTTACTAACACGTAGTTGTGATGAACGTATTGGCGAGTTAAGGTAACGTACCTTGCAATCCTCGGATGTCACATCGAGTTGCTAATATTAAGATCACAGCAAGAAGATAAAGCAGAGATGTTAGCACCAAAAATAGGCGACAGCTTACAGAGTTTTCTTATCGTTGCGTGTTTCATTTAATTATATCTGCCGCTCAGTGTTAAATGCAATGATAGTTTAATTACATGTAATATCTAGAATTGAGCTATTTAATCTATTTTGAACTAGCTATTACCCGCGACTAATGGAAAAAAACGTTTTTTTTTTCAGACTTGAAAAAAAAAAAACATGAAAAAAACACTTTTTTTCTGGGATACATCTTTTTTCTGGGACACGTTTTTTTTTCATAACTACTAAATCTCAAATTTGTAAGGCATTTATCGTTTAATATGACTGTTTTAGAGTTTATACTAATTACTTATCATAATTTTAAATCTACTATATTTTTCTGGTTCAGTTGAAAAGAAAATTACGAAAATATTGCCAACATTGGCTGAAGTGTTTACGAACGGGGACTTCCCGAAGAGGCTAGGTTGCGCGAGAAGGAATACCCGTTCCCCATTGTTTGGTTTGATACTCCCTATTTGAACTAATGCTGCCAGCCCTAAGAATTTATCTGTAGACCTACGGATCTTTTTTAAAATTAGGAATCCTTAATTTATCTACGGTTTCTTGCCTCTTCTTATTACTTGTTGTGCTTTCCTTATATTCGTATACTCTCAGTGTATAGTGATACTCAGTCATTAAATTGTCAGTAATTATGAATCATTTCCTTGCAACCATTGGCATAAACCAACGATTGGAGAAGAAATAAAGTTCATATTTTGTACGATATTAGATTTAAATTCAAACTTAAAAGACCGTAATACACAATTATCTGCGCAGTTTTTATGCACAGTGTGTAGTTTGCTCACAATTTAAAAGTGCAATCTCAAAATCTTTTGTGTGCAATACAAGAACAATCAGTAAAAAAAAATGTAACTATTACTGAAGTTATGGATCTAGAGGAGTCAGAAGAAGAAACAGAAAATTCCAAACTAGTCTTGGTAGTGCTGATACTAGTGAATGTGGTACTGACATAGAGAACGAATAAAATTATGTTACCTATATATACTTTTATGAATCATTATGTAAGACATTATATGATTCAGTAAGATTTAAAACATACATGTAAAATGTAAGTTCCGTAAATTAAACTATAATTTGTAAAATATATTGTTTTCTGAAAAAGAAACCAAATTTAGAAAAAAAACAAAAGTACTAAGTTTTTTTTCACAAAGCTGATTTTTTTTTTTTAATTTGCAACACTACCTGCGACTTTTTACGCGAGGACTTTGAATTCCATTGCTAGCGATGGATATAGAATGCTGTTAGTAACGTAAGATTTATCCCAAACAACACCGAGTTGGGATAGTATGACAGGAAAGCCATCAGTGTATCATTTTACCGTCGAACCTGTCTCATGCAGAGAATCAATTTTCTACATATTTAAACACAGAAAAACAAACGAAAGTACGGGGATGTGGTGAAGGGGGCAGTATTTAACTAAGGGCAGTTTTATTTTAGCTTGTTATTTTCTTCTTTCTTCAGCATTGAGCATCAGATTCTTCTAATTAGTTTAGCTGCTCGTGCTCTTCTAAAGCTACACCTTAGGACAGGTTTACTCACGCGAGGTATGTCAAAAAAGATGATAAAATAAAGTGGTGGCAGAAACTTTTAGGCAGACACAAAGTAATAGTACAGTGCAGAGAAAATCGACATCTGTACTAAATAATAAGTTTTGTCTCTAAACTAAATTTACTGACAAATCACTAACAGACTGCGCGAGAAGCACAGCTTGAGCAACCGACGTAACATAACAGTCTAACACACACATCCGTCTGTCTGTCACCATTCGATAAGTTCTCAAAATTTCTTGACTAAAACTGTTATTCATACCGAAAAAAATGTTGTGTATCCTTCCTACGGATACAAAGAGTATTTCCTTTTAAATTCCATCAATATCGGCATAGCCATTTAGTCGTCATAACGTAACAAAAAGACAGAGACTTACTTTCGCATTTATAATATTATTAGTATAGATCACACATACACTTACTGCGAGAGAAACAACGCCTGAGGGATCAATATAGCGTAAAAAAGTATTTACCTACAGCATTGTTAGACCGCCTACGATTTTCCACGCATAGCACCCTTAAATTTGTGATATCGGCAGTTTAACATGGAATCCGAACATCTGACCATTCCAGGGGTGGTTCATAAGATCAAAAACAATTCTTAAAAATCTTTGCTCACACGAGGATTTGAACTGTAAACCACGCTCCAAACATCAGTAAGCAAGCGCATTAACCACTGAGCTACCAACCGCTATACGGGAACGAACTACATAGACTTACACATCCTTCGCGTCTGTCCATCGCAGTTCACTAATTTTTCAAAATTATATGACAGTATATCTTATTTATACAGAAAAAAGTATCCTATGTCAATCTTAATGCCAAATATCATCTCCTTGTCAAATTTCATCAAGATCGGATTAGCCGTTTAGCCCAAGAAACGTAACAAACAGACAGAAGAAAGAGTTGCTGATATTCAGATCGCAGCAAGATTTTAACGCCAAACATAAGCGACAGCTTACCGAGTTTTCCTATCGTTGCGTGTTTTATTTCATTGTTTCACCCTCTCGGTGTTAAATGCAATGATAGTTCAATTAAATGTTATATCTAGAATTGACTATTTAATCTATGTACCACATCTATTTTCGCCCTTCTGATAACTTTGTCGATAGTCGTGACTGGTGTCACGTATCCGAATGTTGATATGCCTGCAATAATTTCCAGTGAATTTGCGCAAACGTTGATTGAGAATAACTTCTCTGTTTAGTCAGGTTATGAGCGTATGAGTTGCAGCCAAAGCGTAGCAATCGTAGGGCTAGGCTGTGCCGTGCACCTGGGCCCCCAAGCTCAGGGGGGCCACCTAGCAGAGCTCAGGGAGCCCCTGTCAGCAAAAAAACCTCACAAGAAAAAAAAGTCGTCCATCTGGCCTGAGGAGCCAAAATATTTTTTTGCACTGGGACCCTTGTTAACCTAGCTACGCCACTGGTTGCAGCACGAAAAGAGGGGGGGGGGGGGGGAGGGGGAGGTAGCATATGGAAGACTGGCGTATGTAGGAGTCAAAATATATCATCATGATCAATGTACTGGCATGGAGTCCGTGGCCAGAACAACTATAAAAACTCAGCTGTATACCGCGCGACTATTGAGGCTGGCTGGAGCCTTTTGGAAGGGAGAGGAGACAGTCCCTGGGAAAAAGGTTCTCTAATTCGTAGGGATTAAGACCACGGTCATAAAGTGACATCAAAGTGACCTATCAACTAAACTAACTGCTACCCATTAACATCTAGTACAGAGTTCTTAAATAATGTGGGCTACACAAGAACCTCATAAATAATTTCACTATAACAAAATTACTTGCAATTTCGGAAGACCCTTAGAGTGAGCAAATTTCGATAAAAACTGGAATGCTGAAACACTGACTGGTAGTGTCTGTTGATGAAGTACAGTGTCATTCTACTCACGACACTGAAGATTAAGTTCATGATTACAGAGATTGGCATGTACCCTGATCTGAACTTACTTTTAATAGAAGCTCCAAATGTTTTCTCGAGATTAGCATTCGGGAGAACCTGGGTTCAAATAACGTCCGGAATCATTCTAGGTGAATACCGTGGTTGATCTTTAAAAAGGCATTGGAGCAATTAGCAATTTCTTTCCGTCTCTTGCCCCCACTCCCAAATTATCTGACGACTATAATGACCTCGACGTCGACGAGTCAATAAATATATACAAAAAAAAAGTGATGAAGTGTGGTTGGTGAGTTGTAACGCACTGGCCTCGCATTCGGGAAGGAGCGGGTTCGAATCACCGTCCGTCATCCAGAACTTGATTTTCCATGGTTTCTCCAAATCACTCCAGGCGACTGCCGGGATGCGTCCTTCAAACGCTATGGCCTAATTCCTTAACATTTCTAGCCCCTTGTACTATCCTGCCTCAAAATGAAGTCGACATAGACGAGGCGAAAACTAAAAAAAAAGAAGTTCCACCTTCAGTTAGGATTCGGGAACATTCGAGAGATGGAAGGACGCCGAAATTGTGTTTGTAGTGTCTGTCTGAATAAAGTAATAGTTATTTTTGACTGGTATAACTCTGCTTTCGTTAATTTAGACGAGAACAAAACCGTGCAAAAGCTAAAACATTAAGGAGCTGACTTGTTGACAGCTTTCACGAGATGGGTGTTTACGACGTCCCCTCCCTCATAGACTACGTCCTGGACCACACCGGGCAGTCGCGGCTGTTCTACATCGGCTACTCCATGGGCACCACCGCCTTCTACATTATGGCCTCTGAGAAGCCCGACTACAACGACAAGATACGCGCCATGTTCAGCCTGGCACCAATAGTTTTCTTTAGAAACGCCAACAAGCACATCGCGGATTTCTTCTTACCGATGTACGAACCTCTAAAGGTGAGCAGCTTACCATTCTGTTGTCAACATCATCGTGCGGGGGTAAACTAACTATCCAGAATTTTGGTGAATGTCGGTAGAGGATTATTATATGCACAAGCAAGCGATATTCGATGTGAGGTAAAAATAACTGCTACTGCCAAACGAACATTCGTATTACAAATTTTAGACGTCTCCCGTTATCATCTTGATTAAAGGTATTAATGATTCCTCTTTTAACTCATAATTAAATATTTTACAAACTGACATCAGACCCATTAGCAAAGAGCTTACGCAGTGCATTGCGATCCCTTTCATAAGATTATTAATGAATTATTAAGAATTTCTTCTTGGAGACTTGAAAAGTAAGTACCTTGGCATAACATTTGCTAACAAACTCAAGTGGGCAGGGCACATTGGAACAGGTGGTAGGAAAAGGTTTCAAAATCTTTCACTTGTTGGAGAGAATGAATTAAAGGGACTGGTATATAAAACACTGGTCGGACCACTGCTTGAATATGGTGATGTAGTATGGGACCCACATTTGGAGTTGGAGGGGATGCAAAGAATGGATGCTAGATTTGTCTCTCGATATAACTGCAGAAGATAATCAGTAACGGATATGATATAGCAGTTCGAAAGGGATTCATTGGAAGACAGGAGGAGGTGAAGAGATTCACGGGAGTGAACGAGCATATATTGGTGATGAGGCATGGAAAGATATTGGTGGAAGAATTACGAGAGTTGCGTGGAAGGGAAAAGATGACCATGACCACAAGCTGGCACATCGATTTCAGGCACAAGGGTGGTGGGAAGATTTCTTTTGTAGGCTATTCTGTCTAGGGATTATAATAAATTAACAAGAGATATGATGAATAATTTACCATAAATGCTAAAGAATTCTAATGTTGAAATTTGTAGATGGCAAAAGTAGGTGGGAAAAAGTAAAAGGTAATTATTAATAATTAATTGAGATGGAGCTAATACCCCGGTGAAATATTTCCTTACATTATTATTTAACAAATTCATTCCTAGTTTTACCTCAAATTCCTTTACACTCTGAGGTTTATTGTTCATTACCTGCTTAGATATAAGTTTGTGCAGACCGTCACTACCCTACCTACGAATAAAAACATCCCTATTCCCTTATTCCTGAAATCAATTGTTAATTTGGAACCATTGTCCTGTTTTCATTCAAAATACTGCGTCCAAACCTTCCAGCTATATTACAAAGACATCATCGTCAGTCTATGCCTTTTACAGGCCAACAATTCAAACTCCATGGTCCTTTAACTGATTGACAAGATGCTGAAGGTAAAATAATGATTTTTTTTTCTGCTTGAACACTTACACCATATTCAGATTTTTCCTTTACCTTTTTTATTTCTTCTTCTACGTACAAGCTGATAATTAACGCTTTTAGAATACTGATCTTTTTTCCCTTATACACTTATGCCATATGAAAAATTTTTCTTTTACTTCCTTTATTGCTTCCTCTACATATAATAGAATATTAACGGGGATAGACTTCAACCTTGTCCTCACAACCTTTTTAATTGGTGCATTTCTCTCATGATTCTCTACTTTTATTATAGTCACTTGATTCTTATATAGTTTATAGAGTATTCTTCTATCTCGACATTTTAGGACCTGACTTCTATAAAATTGTAACATCTTGTCCGACACAACATTATCAAAGAAGCTTTTTCTAAATCAACAGATGCCATAAAAGTATCATTGTTTTTCATGATCCGCCCTTCAAGTATTAAACTTAAAGCCAGAATTGATTCCCTTGTGCCGCGGTTTTTCCATAAACTCAACCGGATCTTATCCTACTATCTCTTCTAGTAACCCTTTCCATTTGCATGATCAGTTATTCTGAAGCGATGTGGTGTTAGAGACTAATGGTGCGGATAATTCTCACATTTGTCGGCTTGTGCGCTCTTCGGAAGTGTGAAGATGATATTAATTAAAACCGGTAGGAATTTCTCCTGTTTCATAACTTTTGATATCAGCTTGAATAATCTTTCGATTCCTTCTTCTCCTAGGGATTTAAGAAGTTCTGCAGGGATCTCGTCAATTCCAACGGCCTTATTTGCTTTCAAGCCATTCAAAAGTTTTATTAAATTATGTCGTCAAAGCAGGATCTCCTAACAATCAATGTCGACATAACCTTCCTTTTCCATTACGCTATTCTTCCAGTCGTCCCCATCGTAAAGTTTCTCAATGTATTCCTTCCATGGGTTAGCTCTATCGTCTGAGCTTAAAAGAGCTTTCCCATCGGCAGCTCATTTTGTTTATACCTCTTTTGCTTCATTTCTCCAAAAGTTTGTTTGACCTTGCTGTAGGCAACATCTACTTTACTATGACCATTTGCTTTTCTACTTCTCTTCACACTTTTCTTGTAACCATTTTTTCTTTTGCTTTTTTGGCATTTCCTGTTTATTTGATTTCTAAATTGCCTGCATTCCTTCTTTCCTGCTTCATTCTGAGTATTTTTGTGCCGTCTCCTCTTGATGCATCGGCTCCAAAATTTCCTCTGTGATCCAAGATTTTTGGGCAGCTTGTTCCCTAAAGCCTAATGTTTCTTTGCCAGCTTTCATTATTTCGGTCTTTTAATGCAATCCATTCGACCTCGGTGAGCTACTTTCAGAAGTTACGTCTCAGACCTAGGTCTACCATTTCTGCAAATTTTTTCTCTTGTGCTAGATTGTTTCGGTTTATTCACTTCCAGTCTGTTCTGCTTATGCTGCTTCCTTATTCGCTTGAATTTCAGCCTGCACTTCATTACTATCAAATTATGGTCCGAGTCTATGTCTGCTCCTGGGTACGCTTTACAGTCTAGAACTTGATTCCTGAATCTCTGTTTGACCATGATATAATCTAGCTGATATCTGCCTGTATCCCCAGGACGTTTCCAGGTGTATATTCTTCTTGCATGGTTCTTAAACAGTGTGTTCGCCACTACTAGCTTATATCTTTCACAAAATTCTAGCAACCTGCTTCCTCGCTCATTTCTTTCTCCTAGACCAAAACTTCCTACAGTATTCCCCTCTTTTCCTTCTCCCACTATTGCATTCCAATCACCCATGATTATTAGATTTCCTCCCCCTTCACATGCAGGACTAATTTTTTAATTTCGGCGCATATTTTCTTTATTTCTTCGTCATCTTCCTGTGACGCTCGAATATACACTTGAACTATCGTGATAGGGATGGGTTTAGTTTCTAACGACATCAAAATAATGCTGTCACTAAACCTGTTTTCCTATTCTCTTATTCATTACAAAACCTACACCAGTGATTCCACTGACAGCTTTTGTGTTAATTATTCTGTGTTCCCCGGACCAGAAATCCTGTGCACCCTTCCACTTAATCTCACTATTCAGACTACATCTAATTTTAGCCGTTCCATCTCCCTTTTTAAGTTTTCTAATCCACCTGCCCTATTCAGACTTCTAACATTCCACGCTGCGACTCGTAGAATGTTTCTATCCATAAAACAGACATAATTACACAAGATGCAGCGCTAGCAATAAGTTTTCCTCGCGGAGCCATTTGGACACTGCGGGTAGCAGTTGGAACGACGACAAATATTCGCACACTATCAGTTGTTTGCGAATATTTGGTTGGTGGAGACAACAAGCCAAACCACCCAACGGCAAACACACAAACGTTTGCAAGCTACGCGCGCTTGGTGGATCCCAGGCTTTAGGAAACCTGCGACGCATATCAAACAGCTTTCAGTGTTTTTTCTGGGGGACAGAGGTTGCTACTAGTGACTGACGTTGGTGGAGTGGGGTACTCTCAGAGCGGACGACCTAAGCGGGATTAATAACGGAGAGCTGAGCAGGCACGTCGACTACCACGAAATTGTGTGTATCGATAAGAATGCTTGATAGTAAAGGTATCATGCTGAATAGGCTGAATGGTGAACGGAGGAAGCCGTGTTGCAAACCAGGGTAAATATCTTTTAGAAACTCCTAACAGCATTGCAGTTCGGTTCCTTTTTTTTTAGTTATGGCTTTACGCCTCATCGAAGTCAAGGTAATTAGAGGCGGGAAGAAAGAACGGATGGAATTCGGCCATTGGCATTTTGAAGGAAGCATCCTGGCATTCGCCTGGATTGGTTTGGAGAAACCATGGAAAACACAAATCTGGAATGCCCGACGGGGATTCGAAACTGGACCAGAGCGTTAGCCGCTCACTCGCCGCGCTCGTTACTCCGGTTTCGATCAAACCTGAAAAAGCTCCTGCAGGGAGACCTGAATGGATAAACAGTTTTTCAGTGGTCTTAGCATGATCTTTAAAACTTTTGTTATCGTCCTAACAGATACATGTCCAACCATGAATGTAATGGTTTTATGAAATATATTTAATTAAGTTGTCTATTTTTGTCATTGACAAACGATAAATTGTGAAATTTCAAACTTTGCTTATTGTAAATGAAAAAAACATCTTTTCAAGATAATTAATTTTCAAATAATATATAATTTAAACTCAGATAAAGCAATTAAATTCTCCCCAAGTTTTTTCTAATTTTTTATTCAATATTTCAAAATTTACATTTTGAATGACTGTAATTTTCAAGTTTATCAGAAAGCACGTCTCTCAAATCATATTGGTGATGTTTATAGGTTATTACCGAGCTTCTCGGTAGCTTCGAGATTGCACCAAAGAAGGATCATGGCCACTCGTTGTGTGTGGTCCATTCCTCCGCAGTCGACGTCTGCTCGGAAATCGTGTACTTCCTAAACGGCTACAACAGGGCAGGGATCAACGAGGTAAGTCGCGACCATCTACCAGCTGGCGCTGTGACGTCCGCACAAATCCACGTAATCATGGCGGCAAAACCGAAATGTGCAACCACCCTTTCACCATCTATCGGTTCCATCTGTAAGGGCATCTTCACACATACCGGCAAAACCGGAGCAGAAAGTTTCAAATCAGATACAATCTGTTACTGTACCGTACCAGTGGCGGTAGACACCAGCAGACAGTAAAATTTTCTCGGGCACAGCATTACCTGAGGCAGCGCCCAATAATTACGTGAGATGAAATAAGGGGGGGGGGGGGGGGTTACGTCCGGCGAAATCTCACCAAATTCACCAAGGGGGAGGGGAAGGGTCGACGGAAATCCCAAGTGAGTTTCTGAAACACAAACACACAAAAACACACACACAAACACAAACACACACACACACACAAGCACACCAAGCACACAAACACACACACAAACACAAAAACACACAAACATATTCACAAACACACACACAAACACAAACACATACACACACAAACACACTCACAAACACACACACAAACACACTAAAACCACACACACAAGCACACAAACACACGCACACACACAAACACAAAAACACACAACACACAAACATACACACACAAACACACACACAAACACACACACAAACACACACACAAACACACACACAAACACAAACATTCACAAACACACTCACAAACACACACACACACACACACACACACACACACACACACAACACACACACACACACAAACACAAACACACACACAAACACTCACAAACACACAAACACACACACACAGACACACACACAACACCACAAACACACCAACACAAACACACACACACACACACACACAAACACTCACAAACACACTCACAAACACACACACACACACACAAACACACACACACACACACAAACACACACACACACACAAACACAACACATACACACACAAACACACTCACAAACACACACACAAACACACTAAACACACACACAAACACAAACACACACACACACAAACACACTCACAAACACACACACACATACACATACAAATACACACACAAACAGAAATACACACACAAACACAAACATACACACACAAACACACACACAAATCACAAACACACACACACACACACAAACACACAAACAAACACACACACAAACAAACACACACACAAACACACACCCAAACCACATGGATATCGACTTTGGGGGGCCGATCAGCAAGGGGGAGGGGTCCCGTCAAAATATCACGTCCTCTTAAAGGGAAATACGACCAGATCCGACCAGGGATCCGGAATTCCAGAAAAACAACTCACGTAATTAATGGACGCCACCTAAGAAAATCTATGATTCTAGCCACTGCTGGCTGAAAAAAATACTGAAGTCCCTTTCTACTTAAAAAACTGAAGTACTGGACACTTATTCTAGCTGCCAGCTCTGTCGGAACCATCTCCTATACGAAGACCTCGTATTTAGTCGTGCATCGATGTTCGTAATCTCTCGCCCTTTTTTTTCCCTTGTAGCTTTACGCCTCGTCGACGGCGAGGTCATTAGAGGAGGGATCAGACTAGGGACAAGGAACGGGAAGGAATTCGGCCATGGCAACCCGGCATTCTCCTGGAGTAATTTGGAAACCATGGAAAACCCAAATCTGGATGCCCAGACGGGTATTCGAGCCGGCGTCCTCCCGAATGCGAGGCCAGAACGTTAACCGTTCACCCACCACGCTCGGTATCTCGTGATCTCCTCCCCTTTATGATCGCCTTCCGTCCTCTTCTAGGATCCGAAAATCAAGGAGTAACTAGGTTTGGCATATCCTCCGAATTGCTCCTTCATGTAAACAAATAGCAAAATGCAATGTTGTTGCAGGCCATGTTTCCGTAGTTGCTTAATTAATTACCAGTTGAAAGAAACGCCAATGCAACTGTTTAATTTATTTATTTTTGCGTACTACGCGTTTCTTCTCTCATCGAGGTATTATCAGCGACGAATCTGCGTTACAGTTTTTGTATGCAGTTTTATATACATTTTATCCCATTATTACGTAATTGTGAAGATGAGATATTTTTATAGCTGACAGTTACTCGCTATTTACATTTGTTAATATGGTATGCAGCTGCGCATCTCCGTTGTCTGATACAAAGCATGTTTTTCATCATATTTACAATATTGTGCTTTCTCGTCATTCAGCGTCTGTTGGAGCCAGCTGGTTTGTTATGTCTTGTCTCTGGTGCGCTTTTACATCCTTCGTTTGTCTCCTGTGACCGTCTTGTTCATGTCATGTCTCGTGCCTATTGCGCGAGTTTTTAAAGTGAGTGTGTGCGTGATGATCTTGTTAGTGTGTTTTATATTTATGTGTGATGTATATTTGTG
>JARYHS010003888.1:0-47456 GCA_031002005.1 Vandiemenella viatica
ACTTGGCCCGGCGTAGGTTGAGGCGAGACGGGCACCCGCCCCAGCTTGCTGCGTGTGTGGTGGCCCCACAATTGCAGCACTTTGTTGCTGTCCTTGGTTGTGGGCACTCGGCCACTCTGTGGTTTTCGCCGCAGCGCAAACATCTCTGCGCACCGGTGCAGTCCCGAGCAAAATGCCCGAAATTGTTGCACCGGTAGCACTGAGTGAGTGCGAGCGGCGGCTTCTTCTTTTGTTCTACCCGGACCTTGTGTCCGAGTAGCCTCGTAGGGCGTCTCTCCCTCGGCACGCGTTCGACTGGTTGAACGGTGTACAGAGGGAGACGCTCGTCCGTGCCCGGGCGCCGCATCTGATGTACTGCGAGGGTGTCAATCCCACAGCTGCTGAGTTCTGAGGCGACCACTTCCTCCGTGATGTCGCATGGAAGTCCGCGGACCACCAAATTGGAGGGCCTCCTGGGCAGTTGAGGAGCATGGACGATCCCATTCGCCTGAAGAAACTTGGTCAGGCGTTGCAGCTGGTCGGGGTGCTGCGGGAGAAACTTGAGCCCACCCTTGAGTGGGATGGCGAGGAGAAGGTCCGAAGTTTCCGCGTAGAGTTCAGCAATCAGCTCGACGTAGTTTCCGTCGTATTCCGCCGTGATTGGTACGACTGGTCCTTGTTCAGTCTGCTGAGTTTCTTCCTGCGGTAGACGATCTTCCACTTCTTGCGTGTCAGTTCGTGAGGGTTCGTCGACCTCTTCCGTCTCGTCTGCTGCTGGTACATCTCGCGGGTACGGCATGATGTTAAATCGTCGTTTCAGTTTGACGATGTATTGCTCCAGGTCAAAGTCGTGGGCCCAGAGTGTTGGGAACACCAACGCTTCAGGCCACTCCTCCGGCCAGCTTGGGTTGTTCCGGATGTGCCGCTGCTTGGCGAGGTGGCTGCATTCCCTCCTTGTGAGCACCTTCATTAAATTCTTGTATGTACTGGGCAGATCGTAGACGAAGTTTATGTCGTCCAGGTGGATCTTTACAGCCAAAGACCACCTCTCTTGATTGTTAGGCGCCAGCCTGTTCCTCCATAGCTCACGATTTTCATCATTTTGAGCCAGGATGAAATCGGTGGCACTTATATTGACGATAATCCGCTTCGGTCCGTCGTAGTGACATCCTTCCAAAGCCACAAGTATCTCCTTGAAGATACGTGGCATGGCTTCGAATGCGCCTACCGCTCGTGACTGGTTCACTATGAGGCCCGGAACGGCGTCTGGGTCGGTGCCTCGCTACGTGTTGGCTGCTCTGGGTACGGCTCAATAATAGCCCGCACCCGTGGACTCGAGGTAGCGTCTCCAAAGGCAGCTAACTCGGAAGTGTGTCCTACGCCGTCAGATGCTTTGACGGCGTAGGACACACTTCCGAGTTAGCTGCCTTTGGAGACGCTACCTCGAGTCCACGGGTGCACCGGTTTCTATTCGGTGCAGCGCCTGAGTAACCGACCAATGGCGCTACACATCTCAACCGGCGCGCCAGGCGAGAGCACAAATAGGGGTCCGGGGCCCGAAAATTCAACATATCTAGCAGGAGAGCGAACGGGTGTATTAACGTCTGTTCGTTTCGTATACTCTCATTTATCGACATGTCTGGACGAGGCAAGGGAGGCAAAGTGAAGGGAAAGTCAAAGTCGCGCTCCAGCCGCGCTGGCTTGCAGTTCACTGTCGGCAGAATCCACCGCCTTTTGCGCAAGGGCAACTATGCCGAACGTGTCGGTGCCGGCGCACCCGTCTACCTTGCTGCTGTCATGGAATACCTGGCTGCCGAAGTTCTCGAGCTGGCAGGTAATGCCGCCCGTGACAACAAGAAGACGAGGATCATCCCTCGTCACTTGCAACTCGCCATCCGAAATGACGAGGAGCTGAACAAGCTCCTGTCTGGCGTGACTATCGCGCAAGGTGGTGTGCTGCCCAATATCCAGGCCGTACTCCTCCCCAAAAAGACCGAGAAAAAGACGTAAATCTTCTTCTTCGCCTCCCAACTGGCCCGCACGCACGGGACAGAACAATCGGCCCTTTTGAGGGCCACCACTAGTTTCCACACCAAAGCAAATTTCGCCAGGCAAATTACTTACTACTCTCTTTAGTAGGTCAAAAAAATACCAACAGTTCATTGTGTTAAGTAAAATAGAAGCCAGGATTGTGCATGTATCGATCGAATCGCAAACACAGATTAGTCGCTGACATCAAAGGTTTAATAAACACAGTGTTTGTCACTAACATCAAAGGTTTAATAAACTTAGTGTTTGTCACTAACATCAAGGGTTTAATAAACCCTGTGTTTGTTGCTAACATCAAGGGTTTAATAAACACAGTGTTTGTTGCTAACATCAAGGGTTTAATAAACTCAGTGTTTGTTGCTAACATCAAGGGTTTAATAAACTCTGTGTTTGTTGCTAACATCAAGGGTTTAATAAACTCAGTGTTTGTCGCTAACATCAAGGGTTTAATAAGCTCACTGTTTGTCGCTAACATCAAGGGTTTAATAAACTCAGTGTTTGTCGCTAACATCAAAGGTTAATAAACAATGTTTGTCGCTAACATCAAAGGTTTAATAAACTCATTGTTTGTCGCTAACATCAAAGGTTAATAAACCATGTTTGTCGCTAACATCAAAGGTTTAATAAACTCAGTATTTGTCGCTAACATCAAAGGTTTAATAAACTCGGTGTTTGTCGCTAACATCAAAGGTTTAATAAACACAGTGTTTTCGGTAACATCAATGGTTCGATTTGTAAATACACAGTTGAACACACTCGTTATTCGAATATTGTAATGACGGCAAGTTGCTTTTGTGTGGAAACACTTGCGGTGGCCCTGAAAAGGGCCGTTTGTGATAAAGAAGAAGAAGACAAGTTCCTTAACCGCCGAAACCGTAAAGAGTACGGCCTTGCCTCTTGAGGGCATAGACTACGTCCATGGCGGTAACGGTCTTCCTCTTGGCGTGCTCGGTGTAAGTGACAGCATCACGAATGACGTTCTCGAGAAACACCTTGAGCACGCCGCGTGTCTCCTCGTAGATGAGCCCAGAGATACGCTTGACACCTCCACGACGGGCCAGACGGCGGATTGCCGGCTTGGTGATGCCCTGGATGTTGTCACGTAGAACTTTACGGTGACGCTTAGCGCCTCCCTTTCTCAGACCCTTGCCTCCTTTGCCGCGACCGGTCATAGTGCTGCTCTGTGCTGGTTTCTCACTCGAGTGGGGTGGCGCGCCGTCGTCGTCGTCGTCGTCGTCATTGGAGGTTCGTGACGTCGCGGGCATGCCCGCGACGACACTGGGTGCTTTAGGCGTCATTTGCGCCTCTACACCCTGTTTTATTAAGTATTTGGCGTGCGTGTTGTGATTTACGGGTTCTATATTTCAATGACCAGTCGCGGCGAATTTGGCGTAGGCCAGGAGTCCACGTGGCACAGCCAGAGACCACCAGGCAGGCAACCCGGCGCCCCCTCCCGCCGCGCCGGCCCCAAGCGAACATAGGTACCCTATAGAGTAGGAGGGGTAGTTGTTAGGGAAGATTGCCACCATTTAATGTCTGAGTCAATGTATTGTCTATTTGCATTGTTGGTCTTGCGTGTTTACATTATTGGTCATATGTCTGTGTAGTCCCAGCCCTCATAGGCAGTAAGGCGTCTTAGAAGATTGGTCGGAAGTAAGAAAAAGGTTCTTCTTTTGCGAGTAGTGCGGGGCTAGATGCTCTGTGAAAAATGGGAGAAGCGGTGTCGGCTCACCGGGCAGAAACCCGTTACCCCGGCAGCAGGCGACCGTGTCAGCTGTTGTGTGTGTGCTTGTTCGGCCGCGGCCGGGTCGGCCACGCCCCTAGGGGCGCGGCCGAATAGGCCGCGGGCGTTGACCGCGGCAGAGTTATGTTGTTAAGGTTTGGTGCAGCCGGAGGAGGGTGATAGTCTCGGGATTGGGGAGGGTTTGTAAGTGCGGAATTTGGTCTAGTAGTGGGCGGGCGGCAGGTCGCCCCGCTGCCCGCAGCATGTATTGGCGGCCGAGTTCCTCTGCATGCTCGAACAGCGGGACGATGCCCCCCGCTCGGTATGTTTCGGCGTTGTTGAGGAACATGGGATGTGTCCGTAGCGCTGTTCTTAATGCTCTCCTTTCCAGGATGTCTAGTTTCTTGCGTCTTGTCTTAGGAGGATGGAATAGGAAGGGATGGCTGTATGTGATGTATGTGCGGATAAGTGTTTTGTATAGTATGAGGAGTGTGTTGCGATTGCAACCAGTCCGGAGTCCTCGGAGCAGGCGCAGTGTAGAAAGTCTTCTGTTGGATTCGCTAATTAATTTGTCATACTGGGCACTGTAAGACAGTTTGTGATCCAGTGTAACGCCGAGGTATTTGGCTGTGCGTCCGAAATTAACTTGTCTGCCGGAGACGAAAATGCGTTGTTCGCGCAGTTTCCACTCCGGCAGTCGCTGCTTTTTGAAGACTATGAGTTGTGTCTTGTCTGCGTTTAGTGTAATGCGCCATTTGCAGCACCACCTTTCGAATTCAGTGATCGATCTCTGTAGTACTGCAATGGCGACATTATATCGTATGTGTGTGGCCCAGTATGATGTGTCGTCCGCGAACAACCCGAGCCCGGCATTGGGCGCGTCTGGTCGCGGAGTATCACGCACATATATGATATAAAGTAATGGGGAAAGGGCTGACCCCTGGGGTACTCCTGCCTTAATGTCAAAGGGGTCTGAGAGGGAATTCCCTATCTTGATTCTAGCGCTGCGGTCCTGTATGAAATTGTTAAGCCATCTACAAGCCTGTTGTGGTAGATTAAGTTCAATTAGTTTCCGTCTTAGTCCATCCAGCCAGACGGTGTCAAAAGCACGTTTCACGTCCATAAAGGCCATGGCTGTTGAGCGGTTGGTGGCGAGTGCTGACTGGGCGACGGTAGCGACGCGTAGCAGCTGGTCCAGGATGGAGTGGCCGGGTCTGAAGCCGGCTTGTTCGGGTGGCAGCATGCCGTGGTTGTTGAGATGGCAGTGGAGACGGCTGACTATGATGCGTTCCATGAGTTTGGAGTAGCAAGAGGTCAGGCTGATCGGCCTGTAGTTATCAGGATTAGTTTGGTTTTTCCCGGGTTTCGGGAATAGTAATACATGGGCCTGCTTCCAGTTGCGGGGCAGGTAGCCAATGGTGTAGCTGGCATTAAACAGCCTGGCCAGATGCTGGTGATAGACTGGTGGTACGTGCTTGAGTGCAAGGTTGGGGATATTGTTGGGTCCTGGTGCTGTGTTGCGGAGTCTTTTGGTGTGTCTGGCTATTTCTTGCTCGGATATTTCAGCTGTTAGAGCGTTGGTGTTGTCTGGGGCTATTGCGATAGGGAGAGGGTGGGTGAGGTGGTAGTTGTAGAGCAGCAAGTTTTCAGTTTCAATTTTGAAGTCGGGGTCGAAACGGGGGGAATCAGGAGGCTGATGGATGCTTGACAGGTGTCTGCGTAGCAGCTCACATTTGTCAGCTTGGGAGGTTAGGATTTGGTCCCCATTGCAGAGAGGGTATGTGTTAATTCGGGAGTGGCCGGTCAGCTTTCCCACTGCTCTCCAGAAGCTTCGTGGGTCGCCTTGTCGCTGCTCGTCGAGCTGGCTACAGTAGGTGGTCCACTTGTTTTCCCTGTACGTCGCTATTAGGTCCTTCACCCGGCGGGCTTGGCGGTTGTAGAGATTGCGGTCGCCCGGGTCGCGTGTTTGCGTCCATGTCCGGTGCAGCGCTCGCTTGTCTCGGATGGCCGCTATGATGTTTGGCGGCAGTGCGTCTGGGGCGCTGCGGGGTAGCGGTGCACTCGGTACCGCAGCCACAATGGCTGCGTGTACTGCGGCCTCCAGCACATCATTGTACACGTCAATATCGGTGGTCGTTTGAAGGGGCATCGCTAATAGCGGTGGAAGTTCTTGTTGGATGACACGCTGGTATTCCTCCCAGTCGGTATCGCGCCACCTGTCGATGCGCGGTCGTACCGCGGCCTCCGCTCGCGCGACGGCCGGCGTCAGCGCCCAGCGCGTGACGACAGGCAGGTGGTCGGAACCAAGGTCGGGGCCGGTCTCGCAGCGGGTCACGCATCTTGCGAGCGGGCGAGTGGTGAGGACTTTGTCGGGGCTAGTCGCGTGCACTGCACCCTGCCTGGGTGCAATGCGCGTGCTCCCTTCCACCTGGACGTTGCATAGGCCGGTGGTGGTAAGAGCCGCCACTAGCTGTCTGCCCCGCCTTGTTGTCGTGTAGTCCCCGAGGACTTGGTGGTGCGCATTGAGGTCGGAGAGGATAATAGGATGTTCATATTGGCGATTGATGTGCAGCAGGAGGTCTGTAGGGAAGGGAGCGGACTGCGGGGAATAGATGCTGCATATAGTGAGGCGTCGGCGGCCGACCTGTATCTGTACTGCAGCGCACTGATGCTGGTCGAGCGCCGGGTCGCTCACCTCGACAACAGGGAGGCAGGATTTGTATAGGATGGCAGCACCACCCAATCCCCGGTCCCCGTCGCGCCGCAATATTTTATATCCAAAGGCGGATAGTCTGTTGCCCGGCGAGAATCTGGTTTCGTTCAGGCAGATGATGTCAGCTTGCTCCTCGGCGGCCATCTTCTCTAGCTCTGCCCGCTTGTTGCGAACCGACCGAATATTGACGTGTACTAGAATGAGAGGTGCTGCCCCTTGGGGATTAGCCATCGCTGTCTGTGTCGGTGACCCCGCTCGTTTGGTTGTGATGGGCGCGTCGCTCGTTGCCGAGAACTGCGGGACAGTGAAGGCTTCACCTGTGGTCGAAGCTGTCTCCTGTTGTGCTTCTTGCGGTGCTTCTGTTTCGTCTTGCTCTGAGGATGACGAAGTCCGTGATTGTGTCTGGCTGGATGTGTGGCTGAAATGTTCCCTTATTATGTTTTGCAGTTCTTCGATTTTAGAAGTTAGGGAATCGACCGCCTTTTCGAGTCGCGCTATGCGCTGCTCGTACTGACGCGATTTTGCTTCGGCGTCGCTTTGTTTGGCGGTATTTTCGGCTGTAGCGAGTCGCGCGATGCGCTGCTCGTTTTGACTTTGTGGCGGGGGGGGGGGGGAGGGGGGGCTGTATTAACAACCGGGTTTGGACTTTTATGGCCTGTAGTGGCTGTGGAAAAGTTTCCCCATTGTTGTGAGCGTGGGAGGAGTGCCGGAAACTCTCGCGTTTCACTGAAAACAGGCAGTGATTGTTGTGGGGTTGTGGGTTTCGGAAGTGCCGGCACTTCTTTGGGGTAATGCGGACAGCGCATCTGCCCGGTGTAGTGGTCACGCCCATCGCATGTGGCGCAATATTTATTGTTTTCGTTTATTGAAAACCCTAAATGTGGGCACGCGAGGGACTTATTGTTTTTGCCGCACCTGAAGCATTTGGATGCGCTGGTGCATTGTTTTTGTTGGTGCCCGTATTGTTGGCAGTTTCTGCAGGGCACTTCACGGGGGCGGGGGGTTGAGGGTTCTACCTTATACTGGCGTCCGGAGATGCTAATGACCCCCGCTTCCATTGTCCGCTGGTAGGCAGCTTCATCGCGCCACACCAGTCGGACAAGGTCACGTGGGCCGCCGGCGCCACTGATCCTATATACTTGGGTCACTCCCGAGTCTTTTAGCACCTCGAGGATGTCTGGTTCCTCTATGGTGGGGTGTATTCTGCGTACCACGCAGGTCAGGGACTGGGGCTGGTTTATGCCGGGTTTTTTTTCGGCTACAGTAAATTTGGTGGCTTTTGCTATTTGACACTTGGCAGAAACTCCAAAGCTTTGGGGATCAATACTGTTTTGGAAGGTTATCCTGTCACTTTCTGATTTGAAGCGTAGGCAGAGGGCCTTGTCCGCGACCAGATAATTACATTTGGGTATTTCTATTTGTAGATTATGTTGCTTTAATAATATATGTATTTTAATGTGGTTTGTTTGATTGTTGCTACCACCAGAGATAAGTAGCACATTTTCCTCGACGGAGAGGTATTGTTTTTTTGCGGGTTCAGCAGATTTAGGGGTGCTGTGGCATTGTGGTTCATCAGGTGATGTAGGGGATACACGATCGTATCCAGAACGTGGGGTTTTTACGGGCTCGGGTGGACCCTGTTGAGCGGTGTTTGTTTCTGAGTCGTTAGCTACGGCTAACGGCTTGTTTGGTACACTGCTGGCGGGGGCGGACTGCTCTGGAGGGTCTTTTTTCTTTCTTCCTTTTCTCCCCATGTCAGTCAAATAGTCAGTCAGTCAATAAGCAAGTACAAGAAAAAAGAGATAGTAAAGCAAGATAAGAGCGGGCCTGCCTCTGGACGCGCGAGCTGATCCGACGTGAACGGGGCTCTGACGTCCAAATACCCTAACACTAACGCTAGGTGGGGCTACTCCCCAACCACAGAAAGAAGAGAAAGCGAAATAAGTTTACTGGTGGCGAAGGAAAACACTGCGCGGGTGACGACTTTGCTTTAAGATAAACCGCGCAGTGCCAAGGATGGGAGGCGGGAGGTTGTAAGGTGCGTTGCGTAGATCGCCACGGACGTAGCCCAGCCAACAAAAGGCAGGGACGGTCTGCAGGCTGCGGCAATCGAAGACAGCTCCTTCCAATCTTTATCGCGAGTTGAAAGCACGGCAGCGACCCTTCCGCTGCGGCTCTCCCAACTCGAATGTGAGGTGGCGCGCCAGCCAGAGTAGCCATTCACGTTCATCCTGAAACAGAAAAAGAACAGAGTATGCTGGAGGTTGTTGTCTTTCGACATTTCCTCCGCGGGGATTAGTGATGGGGTAAAAATATTGCGTTCGGTTTGTCGTCACAGTTGGCTAGTCATTGTTGTCATAGTTTGTTGGGGCGTCTTGTGTCTAAACTGTCAGGTCCAGTGGTCTTCTGTGTCGGCCGGGACGAATTTCGTACCGGCCAAGCACGCTGACCAACGGATTAGTGCTGGTTTCCGCCTTCTTGTAGAAGGCAGTGGCCAGCACTCGGAAGCGGTCCCTTAGGGGCATGATGCCGGTGGCTTCATGAAGGGCCGCTGTCGGGAAACGGTGGGGGAGGTGGAGGGCACGTTTAAGTGCCCTGTTCTGGACTACCTGCAGTCGTTGCAGGTGGGTGTGAGCGGCATATCCCCACACTGGGCAGGCGTACTCGAGGAGTGGCCTGACCAGGGTGAGATATATGCGCACTCCCAGGGACGGTGACAGCGCACTGTTCCTGTTCAGGAGGGGGTAAAGCTCGTTCAGCCTGGCGCTGGTCCTTCGACGCACATCGTTGATGTGCGCACGCCAGGTGAGCTTGGAGTCCAGCATTACCCCGAGGTATCTCAGAGAGGTACTCCAGGGAATGTCGGATCCGTTCAGCCTCAGCAACCGGGCCGGTTGGCCGCGGTTGCGTGGGCCGTACTTCCTCGTGAAAACGATGGCCTGGGTTTTGGTAGGATTGACGTCAATGCGCCACCTCCTAGCCCAGGCCTCCGTCTTCTGGAGGACTCCTTGCAGTCGGGCGGTGGCGACGGCCTTACTCCTGCTACGAGTGATGTAGGCCGTGTCATCCGCGTATGTAGCTGTCTGTACACGATCCGCCGTCGGAACGTCGGCCGTGTACAGAGTGTACAGGACGGGGCCTAGGACTGACCCCTGGGGGACACCTGCAAGGATGTTTCTGGTACCTGACTTGGCTCCGTCCACCTTCACGTGGAAGGTGCGGCCAAGCAGGTAGGACCGGATAAGCTTTACCAGTGGCCCCGAGAAGCCCTGCTGGTAAAGCTTCAGTAACAACCCAGAATGCCATACCGAGTCAAAGGCACGCGCTACGTCCAAGGACACCATAGCGCAGTACTCTTTGTGGGCGAAGGCATGGGTTGCTGTTTCCACAATGCGGAGCACCTGTTGGGTGGTCGAGTGCCCATTGCGGAAACCGAACTGGTGGTTGGGGAGGAGACTGCTATCTGAGATGAAGGATTGCATCCTCTTCAGTAGCAGCCTCTCAAAGACTTTACTGATCGACGGTAGGAGACTGATGGGCCTATAACTCTGGGGGAGACAGGGGTTCTTCCCGCTCTTGTGGATAGCTACTATTTCAGCATGCTTCCACCGTTGCGGGAAGACCCCTGTCCGCAAGATGCGGTTGAAGATGTCTGCCAGAAACCCGTGGGCTTCAGGTGGCAGATTCCTCAGGCATCTGTTCCCGATCCCGTCGTGGCCAGGAGCCTTGTTAGGCCGGAGCCTTGCAAGACAGCTGGCCACTTCCTCAGGGGAGATGGGGTCTATCTCCTCGTCTCCGTCGTCAGCTTGGAGGAAAACGCGCAGACGGTCTTCGGTCTCTCTCAGAACCTGGTCGTCTGCATGCGTTTCGGAGGGACGGAAGTTGCGCTCGAATCCATCGGCCAAGGCATTCGCTTTGCCTTCAGGTCGATGGATGGGACCGTTGGTACCTTCCAGGGGGGGGATTCTCCGCTTCCGCCTTGTGAAGCTGCGGGTCTGGGCCCACAAGGTCCCGTCGTCTGGGGTGAGCGCCGAAACTCGGGCGTCCCATAGTCGGTTCCTGTAGTGGGTCAGATCCGCTTTCAGTTGCTTCTGAAGGCGGTTTAGGAGTCTTCTGGTGTCGGGGCTGTGGGTCAGCTTCCACTCCCTTGCAACCCTGTTCTTATGCCTGATGGCAGCAAGAAGGTGGGGCGGCAAGTTGAGTGTTGGGGGTCTCCTAGAGTGAAGCGGGGTGGAGACCGATATGGCCTCCTCCACCATTTCCTCAAAGGCCCTGATTGCCGCGTTCAAGTCCTCTACTCGCTGGTCAGCCAGTGAGGAGGACAGCGACTGCTTGAAGCTTCTCCAGTTGGTCTTACGGAGGTCGTGGGATGCTGGGCGCGAGTCATACCATTCACCTGCGTCCACCTCCAATGTCACGGGACAGTGGTCGGAGGACAGCTGGTTAATGGCCTGACCAGTGACAAGGCCTGTCAGTGCCCTGGTGACTACAATGTCTAGGACGTCCGGGTGCGCTCTACCTCTACCCAATGGGTAGTGTGTCGGCTCATCCGGACCCCAGACATGCATGTCAAGTGTGTTGGCGAGCCTCCGTAGCGTGATGCCTGCCACATTACGGACCCTGCTGTTCCAATCGGGGTGCTTCGCGTTGAAGTCGCCTCCGAACAGAACCTTGCCCCTAATAGAGGCAAGTGCAGTGAAGTCCGCTTCCAGGGTGGTCCTGATGTCCGCAGCCGCAAGCCTGCATGGGGGTCGGTAAACTGCCACCACTGTGAGTTTCCCCGCAGCGGTGGAGACCTCCACCCCAACAGCCTCGACAGTCTGCAGATCAGGAACCCTAGCTTGGCAGTGGGGGATTCCACTCCTGATATATATCGCTACGCCTCCCCCTGCGGTTAGGCGGTCGCGACGATAGCAGGAGTAGTTTGCCACTGATGCTCGGAGTCCTGGCTTGAGGTGCGTCTCGCTAACTAGACACACATCAATCTCCTGCTCTTGCAGGAAGTGCCTGAACTCCAACATCTGTCCAACAATGCTGTTTGCATTCCACACGCAGAATTTCAGGCTTCTAACATTAGGCCTTCTATCCATTGTGGGTCTGGCAAGAGCATGTGGTGGTGGTGGCCTGGGCCGTCCTCGCTGAAGTTTGGACAAGCAGGTCCATCTTCAGGAGTAGGGTTTGCACTTGCATCGTCAACGTGTCCACCATTGCGCGGAGCGATTCAATGGTGTCGACCGGTGGCGACGCGGTACTTGGTGGGGGGGGAGTTTGGGGATTCTGCTCGGCAGCCACCTCCATAGGGACAGAGGTGTCTGCGGGGGTCTGGCTGCCCGTTGCAGCTTGGGCGAAGGTCACATTCTCAATGCGACGATTAGCCGCGTTTGGGAATGTTTTCTTCGTCAGCTGCTTAGGCTGTTTCTTCTGAGCAGGGTTTCCTCCTTTTTTGGGAGGATTCCTCTGCTGGCGGGGTTTCTGCTGGGCGGGTTTGGGGGGTTGGGGCCTTCTGCAGGGCGGGTTTGGAGGGCTTCTGCTGGGTGGGCTTTGGGGGCTTCTGCTGCGGGGGCTTTTCCTGCTGCGGGGTCTTCTCCTGGGCAGGAGCAGTACCCTGTGCAGCAGGAGGCTCTCGAGCATCAGTCCCGGTCTGGGGCCGGACTTTCTGCTGGTGTCCTTTGTCCGCTGGGGACTGGACGCCACGCATACGGTCGCGGGCCCGCTTAAACGATGGGCAGCCCTTGTAGCTCGCTACATGGGCGCCACCGCAGTTACTGCACTTGGCAGTGGATCTGTCCTTCTGGACCGTGCAGAGCTTCGAGTCGTGTGCTCCCGCACACTTTACACAGACCGGGGTCATCTTGCAGTGTCGTGCAACATGACCGTAGGCCTGGCAGTTGAAGCACTGCTGTGGTCCAGGGGACGAACGGAGAGTCTCAGCTTTTACCCTGAGGTGGAGGATGCTCTCGACACGGAAGAGCTCTCTGTTCTGTGGTGTGTCAGGGACAACCACAAGAAACAGAGGCATCTCCGCGCCGGTGCCAGGACGTTTTAGCTGGGCTACAGACTTAACGTCGTAGCCCATAGCTATCAATTCCTCTTTGAGGTCCTTCACTGGGAAGGACCTCGGGAGTCCACGGATCACCACCTTCACGGTTTTCACCATTCCGGTGGGAAACGTGTAGTAAGGGGTTCGATGTTCCTCCAACATCGTCCTCACGCGGGTGAAATCGTCCACCGTGGTGAATGTAAACTTAATCCGGTCACCCCCGGCCGTCTTGGCCTGGAACGGATCGTTCACAACCGATTTCACCCACTCGTGAAGTTTCGTATAGCTCTCACTATACTCCACAACGATGGGTGGGAGGTTGGCTCTCCCGTTCTTCGGAGCTGACGGGGCCGACGGCAGGTCGGCGTCCATCCTCTCCGGAGCCGGTGAGGGCTGAGGGGTGGGGGGAGGGGTTGTCTTGGCTCTGGGAGCTGACTCAGGGACAGTACGCTGCTCTGCCGGGCCAGAGGCCTGTGGCCGGTCGCACAAGTGCTCCTCGGCCTCGGCCTCCGTCGACAGGCAAGCATATCTGTTGTCGAGTACCAACTGCTCGGCAGACAAGGAGGGAGGGGTCCTACACGTGCGCCTAGCAGTTGCGTAGCCACCAGTGACGAAGCCGTGGCTTGTGCTGGCGGCTGGCGCTTCCTCTCGGCGGCGGGTGGTGGTGGGGGGAGGATTTCCAGCTGCGGCCTTTCTTCCCTTGCGGGATGAAAGACGCGACGCCGGAACACTACAGCCCCCGTGGTTACCTCGGGAGTCCGCTTTAGGCTGCTTCACCTTGCCAGCCTGGAGTGGAGAGCGGACCCGCTTGGTACCACGGTCGTCAGGGGTTTCCTCAGTGGCAGGTTGGGTTGCTGGTGTGGCCTCGGGTGGGGGGGTTCCGCTGGTCGTGGGCTGGGCTGGCTGCGGAGCCGCAGGTGGTAGAGAGTTCATCTCGTCCATCGCGTTCACCAGCCCCTCCAGCTCACTAACAACGGGTGCGGGAAAGAGGGGGGGGGTATTCCTGAAGGGAGAGGGTGTCGGGAACGTAGTCAGTCATAGTCCTGTCAGCTAAGGGGGTACCGCTTTAGGGTGATTTGTTGTCACCGTAAGGTTGCCCTCACCCAGAAGCGGCCCTAATCACACACGCGCCGGTTACTGCACAAGTGCAGTGCCTGGCACGGTGTACTACCTACTCCTCGGAGGACAGGGGAGGATGCCCCTCTAACCAAGGTTGCACTGCGCGGGTCTGACGACTTTGCTTTTTTTGAATAGTCCACGCAGTGCAACGGGCGAAGATCGTCTGGTCCAAGTCAGGTAGTCGGTACCTCGGTGAAGCTCTGAGCCTCAACCGAAGGTTGGAGAGCGCGGCAGGCGAACCTCGCGCTGCGACTCTCCGAGCGCGACTGCGCTCCGCTGCTCGGCGCCGCCCGCCTTTATACCCTGGCGGCGCGGCACGAACTACGGCGACTCGGCCCGAGCGGCTCTCGGCTCGGCTGGAACGGCTGGCCTCGGCGGCGGGCTGGCTTGTCGGAGCTGGTTGGTCCTCTCGCTGGCGATGTTTCCTCTCTCGCGGCTGGCGACGAACTCCCCGGGTGGTGGCGCGCCGGCCGCAGTCACATTTCTATCCTCGGTGGAGACGCCTCCCCTCCCACCATGGCGCCGCACCGAGGGTATAAAGAGGGGCGGCGGAAGCACGCGCATCACTCGTGCCACAGTCCCCATGATGGTCGACACAGCAGGTGATGCGGAATCTTGTGGAGCAGACGATGCTGTCTCCGAGAATGACGCCATTTACCTGGAGGCTCGTCGAGAGAGCGATGATTTTGTGTACATTTTTGACTTCAAGCAGTCAAACTACACAATCGGCCAACTCAGAGAGGTGGCGCGAAAGCACAATTTCACGTCTATGGCACTATGGGTAATCCATGCTGGCCTTAGGTACTGCTGGGAGATACCAACAGACTATCAAGAGTGCTTCAGGACGCTGAGATTCGAAGAATTTCAGCACCATGCAAAGCTGATCCAAGACGACGCTGAAGCGAGAGGACTCACGCGCCCTGACGCCCTTGCGACTGTTCCTCTGGTCTTCAAGGATGACTTCTGTGGAAAGAGATTTTTCCGCAGACTAAACGGACGGCGTAAGAGGCTTCGCAGAAAGTACCAATCTGCAGCAACTGACGTCTGGCAAGTCGCTGGTACCTCGGAAACCACCTTGCCGGAGGGGGAACCAACGACTGCTGGCAACACAGAAACATCTAATCCGCCTGAGGATACGGAGTCAGCTGCTGCAAACGAGGAGACGCCCGACGACCAAGCAGAGCTACAGCCGGAGGTGACCTCGCCCTCTAGCCCAGCTCAGGAGGAGGAGGAGGAGGAACCTGTCCTAAGCATTGAGATGGGACCGGTGCTGCCGATAACAGTTCCGTTCTCCGGCAACTGGGCGGGCCTGTACGTGAAGCTGCTGTTAGCAACTGAGCTTCCCGTATTCTGCTGGCCAGCGGCTGGGGGACTCAGGATCCTCGCATCATGCCCGCCGGACCTGGAGAGCGCCTGCAACACGCTGCGGGACATGGGGCTCAACACCAGTCCGCCGACACAACCACTCTCTGCGCCTGCAAATGCTGAGTCACAGCCGAGGGTGAGGGAGAAGAGGGTTACCAAGAAAAAACCCTCTCCCCCCCGAGCTTCGGCAATGTTTCAACTGCCAACTCCATGGGCACGAGGCGAGGGAGTGCAAAAACCAGCGCAGATGCACCAGATGTGGGGCTGACCATCGCGCTGCTGAATGTACCATAGCCAGAGAGGAGGCTGTCTGCTGCAACTGCGGACTTAATCACGCAGCCTGCTTCTCTGGCTGTGAAAAGAAGAAACAGCGTAGGGCGAAGCATCGCTCAAAAGCTGCCACGGCGCCCAGGAGTGCCCAGCAGGAGACACGCTCCAGCACGCCACCTCACACTGCCAGACCGGCGACTACGCGCGGGCTCCATACGCGGCCCGCTCCGCGTCGCCAAAACCAACCCACGACGGCACGAGGGTTCAGTCGGCGGCCAGCCGGCCAACATGAAGGACGGCAAGCGGGGACATGCCACGCCTGCCGACCACTCGAACGGGACTCGAGACGGGTGCTGGCTACTGGACGTTCCATATCAGGCCCGCAACGCGGACGATCGTCATGTCATCGGCTGTTACAGATGCCGACTTGTCGGCAGTCGACTCTCCCACGCAACCGGGCCAACCGGCCCGGTTGTTGAGGCTGAACGGATCCGACATTCCCTGGAGTACCTCACTGAGATACCTCGGGGTTATGCTGGACTCCAAGCTCACCTGGCGTGCGCACATCAACGATGTGCGTCGAAGGACCAGCGCCAGGCTGAACGAGCTTTACCCCCTCCTGAACAGGAACAGTGCACTGTCACCGTCCCTGGGAGTGCGCATATATCTCACCCTGGTCAGGCCACTCCTCGAGTACGCCTGCCCAGTGTGGGGATATGCCGCTCACACCCACCTGCAACGACTGCAGGTAGTCCAGAACAGGGCACTTAAACGTGCCCTCCACCTCCCCCACCGTTTCCCGACAGCGGCCCTTCATGAAGCCACCGGCATCATGCCCCTAAGGGACCCCTTCCGAGTGCTGGCCACTGCCTTCTACAAGAAGGTGGAAACCAGCACTAATCCGTTGGTCAGCGTGCTTGGCCGGTACGAAATTCGTCCCGGCCGACACAGAAGACCACTGGACCTGACAGTTTAGACACAAGACGCCCCAACAAACTATGACAACAATGACTAGCCAACTGTGACGACAAACCAAACGTAATATTTTTACCCCATCACTAATCCCCGCGGAGGAAATGTCGAAAGACAACAACCTCCAGCATACTCTGTTCTTTTTCTGTTTCAGGATGAACGTGAATGGCTACTCTGGCTGGCAGTCGACACAGCAGAAGGAGACGACATCTTCATTGAAGGTAACCGCGAGCGAGACGGCCATGTCAGCCGTTTCGATCTGAAGCACTTCACGCCAAATCTGGACAAGCTGCAGCTCAGGGACTTCCTGCGGAAAAATCAAGACACCTCCTTCACTCTCTGGGTTTTTAGTGCCGGCATGAAGTACGGCTGGTCCATTCCAGACAGATGGACTGACTGCAGTACTGCCCTGGCTCTCCAGGGAGAGGAAGATCCAGACGTCATGCTGGTGCATGACGATGCTGCGGCAAAGGGGCACAAGCGCCCGGACGCCCTAGAATCCATTCCACTGGTTCTAAGGGAGGGTTTCTGCGCGAAGAAACTCTTCCGAAAACTAAATGGAAGAAGAAAGAGGCTGCGCAGGAAACAGCAATCAGCGGCAACAGAGGACTGGCAGGTGGCGGGAGGCAAAACTGTTGCCTCCACATCCACAACGCTGCAGACTCCAGGGACAGAAGCACCAGGCTTCAAAATCCCAGAGCCTCCAGTGCAAACCAGCCCTCCGAGGGACGACGCAGCGGCAGTCCAGGCAGCTCCAGCGTCGCCCACGCCAGAAGATGAAGAGGAAGAGCCAGCACCAACCACGGAGCAGGGTCCTGTCCAACCCGTGGTGGCGGCTTATGAGGGCAACTGGGGCGGCCTGTATGTTCAGCTCCTGCTGGCTACAGAGCTGCCTCTGTTCTGCTGGCCTGTCGAGGGAGGCCTGCAGATCCTGGCCTCATGCCCCGCCGACCTGACGAGGGCCACCAGCCTGCTGAGCGAGCAGGACATAGACTGCAGCATGTTGCAGCCCAGTCCACCGAGCCAGCCGCCGCCTGTGGCCGTTTCAGCACTGCCGAGAGAGAGGGTTAAGAAGGCTGCCAAGAAGAGGCCTTCCCCGCCCGAACTCCGGCAGTGTTTTAATTGCCAGAACCATGGACACCAGGCGAGCGACTGCACCCAGCTGCGAAGATGCGTCCGGTGTGGGGCGGACCATAAATTAGCCGACTGCTCCACGGCCAGAGAAGAAGCAATCTGCTGCAACTGTGGCCGAGGGCACGCGGCCTGCTTCTCTGACTGTGAGATCAAGAAGGCTCTTCGGGCAGAACGCCGCCCGAAACCAGCTGCGGTAACAAACCGCCGCCAAGAGGCCAGCTCAAGACAGCCACCCCACCAGCACAGACCGGCGGACAAGCCTGCGCGCGAGCCCCATATGAGGCCCGCTGCGCGCCGCCAAGACCAGCCGAAGACAGCTCCAAGGTGCTGGAACGAGTTCTGCTCAAGCGGATTAACGACACCTTGGAAGCGGAAAAAACAATTAGAAAAGAACAGTTTGGCTTCCAGAGCAGGGTAGGAAGCACAAGCCAGCTCCTCCGATTGACTGAAGACGTGTCACGGGGATTTAATTACAGTAAGTCGACGGCGGCTGTGTTCCTGGACATCGAGAAGGCCTATGACAAGGTGTGGCATGCCAACCTAATCACTAAGCTAAGAACACAGACGCCCATACGACATTGCTACGTTCAGTTGATCGGAAGCTACCTGGAAAACAGAAGGTTCTTCGTGTCAGTGGAAGGGCAAAACTCCTCAACCTACGCGATACCTGCCGGAATACCTCAAGGGTCTGTTCTGGCCCCAATACTATTCTCTATAGCAGTAAACGACATACCGACACCACCGCATGTTAACATCGCACAGTTTGCGGACGACACAACGGTCTACGCGTCGGGCAATAGACACGAGTTGAACATCAACCACCTGCAACATGGCCTGGACCAACTAGAGAAATGGTGTCGCATTAATAAGGTCAAGATCAACCCTACAAAATGTGCGGCCGTCTACTTCACCCGGAAGAGACCAATAATCGACAAAAAACTAACAATCATGGGCCAAGAAGTCGAATGGTCCCCTGACACCAAGTACCTTGGTGTGACGATAGATAAAAAACTACTGTTCAAGAAACACATCCTAGACCGAAGAAGACAGGGCAACGCGATACTGAACAACCTGTTCCCTATCCTCTACAGTCAACAACTAGCCGTCAAAACCAAAATCCGCATCTATAAATCAGTCATCCTCCCCTACATCCTCTATGGATGCCAGGTGTGGGGAACTGCATCCAAAACAAATATTGACCAACTTCAGAGACTCCAAAACCGATGCCTGCGGGTCATTCTGCGTGCATCAAGGTATACACCAACAGACGCCCTACACGACCAAGCCGGCGTCAACCGGATCTACGTTGAAATCCACAGGCAAACCGAAAAGTTCTACCAGCGTATAGAACAAAACAGAGAAAATGATGAAAGGCTCCATACCCTTGGCACAACCAATCCAAGGCACTGGTTCAAATATAAAGTACCACTAAGCATCATATATCAGCCTGAATAGAACTGATATGACTGTAAGAAAACTGTAGGGGTTTTTCACATAAGGTCGTCTCTGACGAACCGTAGTCATGTTTTCCCCTCAATGAGTAATAAAAAGTGTCCCCAAACTAACCCATCCTATACAAAGAGACACATTAAGTAGTGTTGCCCCGGCAACGGAACTTTTTCACAAACAAGCCGTTGAGGCACAGACACACACAAAAAAAAAAAAAAAAAAAAAAGCTCCCGGGTCCAGTCGGCAGCCGACCGGCCGCCGAGAAGGTCGACCTGCCGACCACTGCCACTGCCGTACCGGACCCAGCGACCAGCTCACGGTGGTGGTCACGCTGCTCACGCAGCTGATCACCACCCTGATGCCACGTCAAAATCAAGCAAATATCAGACAAACCTACAACTGATGACTTTGACAAAAAGCCATTTCCAAAAACCCAAAACAGACAGCAGTCAAAGGGTTTTCCCTGGCACTGAAAAGACAAAATGGCGCAAGCCTATTAGATGACGCTGACGCCACGCCTGCCGCACGGGACCCGGTGATCAACTGACGGCGGTGGTGACGCTGCTCACGCAGCTCATCACCGTCCTCATACCAAGAACGCCCACAAACTAGACTTCACTACAACTTCATGACTATCACAAAAAGCCAAGTTCAAAAAACCAAACTCCGATAGCAGTAGAAGGGTTCGACCCTGGTACTGCCAAAATCACAGTAGCCATGCTACAACAGATGACGCTGACGCGCATCACTCACTAACACTCACTGCGAGACGAGGAGACGCCATGATGGTCGACACAGCAGGTGATGCGGAATCCTGTGGAGCAGACGATGCTGTCTCCGAGAATGACGCCATTTACCTGGAGGGTCGTCGAGAGAGCGATGATTTTGTGTACATTTTTGACTTCAAGCAGTCAAACTACACAATCGGCCAACTCAGAGAGGTGGCGCGAAAGCACAATTTCACGTCTATGGCACTATGGGTAATCCATGCTGGCCTTAGGTACTGCTGGGAGATACCAACAGACTATCAAGAGTGCTTCACGACGCTGAGATTCGAAGAATTTCAGCACCATGCAAAGCTGATCCAAGACGACGCTGAAGCGAGAGGACTCACGCGCCCTGACGCCCTTGCGACTGTTCCTCTGGTCTTCAAGGATGACTTCTGTGGAAAGAGATTTTTCCGCAGACTAAACGGACGGCGTAAGAGGCTTCGCAGAAAGTACCAATCTGCAGCAACTGACGTCTGGCAAGTCGCTGGTACCTCGGACACCACCTTGCCGGAGGGGGAACCAACGACTGCTGGCAACACAGAAACATCTAATCCGCCTGAGGATACGGAGTCAGCTGCTGCAAACGAGGAGACGCCCGACGACCAAGCAGAGCTACAGCCGGAGGTGACCTCGCCCTCTAGCCCAGCTCAGGAGGAGGAGGAGGAGGAACCTGTCCTAAGCATTGAGATGGGACCGGTGCTGCCGATAACAGTTCCGTTCTCCGGCAACTGGGCGGGCCTGTACGTGAAGCTGCTGTTAGCAACTGAGCTTCCCGTATTCTGCTGGCCAGCGGCTGGGGGACTCAGGATCCTCGCATCATGCCCGCCGGACCTGGAGAGCGCCTGCAACACGCTGCGGGACATGGGGCTCATCACCAGTCCGCCGACACAACCACTCTCTGCGCCTGCAAACGCTGAGTCACAGCCGAGGGTGAGGGAGAAGAGGGTTACCAAGAAGAAACCCTCTCCCCCCGAGCTTCGGCAATGTTTCAACTGCCAACTCCATGGGCACGAGGCGAGGGAGTGCAAAAACCAGCGCAGATGCACCAGATGTGGGGCTGACCATCGCGCTGCTGAATGTACCATAGCCAGAGAAGAGGCTGTCTGCTGCAACTGCGGACTTAATCACGCAGCCTGCTTCTCTGGCTGTGAAAAGAAGAAACAGCTTAGGGCGAAGCATCGCTCAAAAGCTGCCACGGCGCACAGGAGTGCCCAGCAGGAGACACGCTCCAGCATGCCACCTCACACTACCAGACCGGCGACTACGCGCGGGCTCCATACGCGGCCCGCTCCGCGTCGCCGAAACCAACCTACGACGGCACGAGGGTTCAGTCACTCGCCGCCGTGCTTCGGTGGAGAGCGCATCGTGCGGAGCGATCCAGACCAGCGGAAGAAAAGAAGACGGACGGAGCAAGCTGAACACAGCCAACAACTGTTGGCTCTCACAAAGCAAATGTCGTCGTCATCCAAAAAAGCAAATTCTCGTCTGCCTTTCTGATAGTCAGATACTGTGAATTAGCCACAGTGGTAGGGACTTTTCCGAGGATCTGTCAGGGTATTACCACTCCACGGCCCACCCCCTGGGTGGAACCCCCGAGTGAGAGGTGTAGGGTTGCATTGTCCTGGATACCCAACGGTGACAACTAAGGGCCAGTGCAACATCCCCTGTCATTAGTTTGTGTAGGTTAAGTGTAGGACAGGAAAAGCCATTTCAAGAAGTGATTCTATAACCCAGACCGCCACGGAGTCCGCAAGGGCTTCCGAGGCCATGTCCTCCCAACAGCCCCAACCTCCCGCCTCAAAGCGTCAGCGCTCTGGAGATGTGGGTTCGCTCGACATGGAAGCTGAGGAGATAGTTTCCGTGCCGAATGTGCCCACGGGGAATCGTTTTGAGCCCCTACAGGACCTTAACGATGCTGCACCAGACACGGGACATGACAGTCAAAGGCCCCAACAACCGCGTGAACCAAAGGTACCCCCGATAATTGTTTACGAAACTGCAGGTTACTTCAAAGTAGCCGAAGAACTGAGGAAAAAGCTAACGGGTCCACTGCACCTAGCTTACAAATCCTCTAGCATTAAGTACCAGGTGTACAACCACATCGACTACTCCGCGCTAATGGTTTACTTTAAAGAAAAGAAAGCCCAGTTTCATACATTTGACGTCAATGACCAAATGAAACCTCTTAAGGTAGTAATGAGGCAGCTGCCTATCGACATGGACCCATCAGACATGCGTGACGAGCTGGTAAGATTACACTACCCAGCAAAGAGCGTGTCACAACTGACCAGATTTGACAAAGAAACAAATGGGAGAGTACCCATGCCACTTTATATGATAACTTTGGACAACACAGAGGAAGGAAGAAAAATCTATGACCTAGATAGATTCCTTTACCTAAGGGTCAAAGTAGAGGTGTATAAGACACCAGAGGGACCCTCTCCAATGCCACAGGTGTCAAAGATTTGGTCATGGGCAAAAGAACTGCAGGATAAATCCACGCTGCGTCAAGTGCTCCGGGGAACATCTAACAAAGACGTGTACTAAAACAAAAGATGAACCACCCAAGTGTTCAAATTGTCTGGGCCAGCATCCTGCGAGCTATCGTGGCTGCCCCCAGTACAAGAAAATTGTGCAAGCTAGGAATGCCAGACTCCAGCAACAGAAGCAGGAGAAGGAGAAGGCAAACCAAAACGAGACTCCGAACGTCTCTGACAGTCAGCAGTTCCCCTCCCTCCCTCCTAAGACAAACGCATGGACCAACCAGACAGACAAGAAACAGACTGACAATAACGAAAAGCGCGACAAGACTGACCGCAACCAGGACCAAAGCAAGCCAGACAGACAAACCAAAGCTGGAGGATTCGGCTCCGACTTTGCTGAGATAGTCTCTTTTCTAAAGGAATTTGACCTTCGAAAGATGATAAGCACGGTGAAAACCGTGCTCACCAAATTTCGTGAGGCCGACAGTATGCTAGCCAAGGGACTCATCCTAGTACAAGCCGCCAGCGAATTCTTCAGCGATGGCGAGACAGACTAAATCGACATTAAATATATTAGCATGGAATGCCAATGGCATTTCTAACAAGCAACTAGAGCTACTAAATTACCTCAACGAAAAAGACATTGACATTGCACTAATAGGGGAAACCCATCTCAATCCAGGAAATAACTTCAGGATGAGAAATTACATTGTGACTCGTACTGATAGACAGACGCAGGGGGGTGGCACTGCTGTCCTGATCAAAAACAGGCTGGTCCACAGAGACCTGCCTGACGCACAGACAGGTGACCTGGAGCACACGGCCGTCGAGATCATAGTAAACGGGGTACCTTTGCATCTAGTCGCAGTCTATAATCCACCACGCAAGGAGCTCAAGGAGGAAAATGTGCAAGCACTGTTAGGTAGGAATGAAACAGTAATACTAGGTGGTGACTTGAATGCCAAGAGCCAGATCTGGCATAGTAGACTTACCAATCGGAATGGAAGGGGGCTACTTAGGGTGCTACACGCCGGCAGAAATGTCGAAGTGCTGGCGCCCGACGTACCAACCCACTTCCCGAGTACGGCAGGGGCATCAACCGGATGTCTTGGATGTATTCGTTGTGAAAGGACTAAGATGGCAGAGGGAAGTATCAACCCAATGCGAGCTTAGTTCCGATCACAATCCGATTCTTCTGTCAGTCAGACTACTAGAGCACCAGCAACAGAGGACTTACAATAGATTCCAGACAAATTGGAACCATTACAAGGATGATGTCACGTTGCACCTTGCGGAGCTACCTACTCTAGGGACAACTGAAGAAGTAGACGTAGCAGTTGCCAAACTTACATCTGTAATGCAAGAATGCATGAAGCAGGCAACTACAAAAACAGTTATGATCTGTGGAAAACCATCGATCCCAGATCACATCAAAAATCTTATCCTGCTTAAAAATAGAATCCGCAAGAGGTGGCAACGATGGCGCGACCCGGCTGACAGAAGGATGGTCAACCACCTAGTAGATGAAATCAGGGAGAATCTGAAAATACATCGACATCAAGACTGGCAAAGAAAACTCGCAGCAGTACAAAACAACAACAGAAAGATATGGGCACTTGCGAAGTCAGTCAGCAAGACAGCCGAACCTATTCGGCCTCTACGTGGACCGCGGGGGTTTGTGTACGACCCAGCTGGGAAGGCTCAGCTCCTTGCGGACACGCTAGAAACTCATTTCAAACCGAACGAAATAGCTGACGATGTAAGCGAATCTCACAAGGAACATGTTATGAGTGTAGTAAACCGCTTGATCCACATCGGACCGCAGAATTATGTGCAAAAGACGAGGAGGTGGAGACTATCATACGAGGCCTTAAATCCAAAAAGGCATCGGGGTATGACAAGATCTCCGCCCTCCAAGTCAAAAATCTGCCTCCACAAGCCATTAGATTTATAACCTCGACCTTCAACGCCTGTCTGAACCTGAGCTACTTTCCAAAGGACTGGAAAATAGCAAAAGTTATAGCAATTCCAAAAGCAAACAAAAACAGGACAATGCCAGAAAGCTATAGGCCCATCTCGCTTTTGCCTATCATGGGCAAAATGCTGGAAGGAGTGATGTTGGACAGACTGAACAAATTCCTTCAAAGCAACAACATCATAATACCACAGCAATTCGGGTTCAGAAAAGAGCACAGCACAGTGCAACAATGTACAAGGTTTGTGGAGCACATCTGTAAAGAAAAGCAGGCAGGAAGTGGTACTGCTGGCGATATTCATAGACATAGAGAAAGCTTTTGACCGAGTGTGGCACGAAGGCCTACTCTTCAAGCTACATAAATACAATGTGTCCAGACAGTTTAATACATCTACTGCATTCCTACCTAACCAACAGGAAATTCTATGTATACCATGACAACGCAGATAGTACTCTCAAGGACATAGAAGCTGGCGTCCCTCAGGGAAGTAGGATTGGGCCTCCACTTTTTCTTATTTACGCCAACGACGGACCGCATACAACAGAGAGTTACATGTCTCTGTACGCGGACGACACAAACATATACGCGAGCAACAAGAATTTAAAATATGCAATTGGAAAAAGTCCAAAGACACCTGGACAAGATGACGCAATGGTGCAACCGATGGCGCATCAAAATAAATGAGACTAAATGCCAGCCTATCATCTTCTCCACAAAAATTAAAATTCCAGACATAAAGCTGCATATTAGGGATCTGGAATTAGACTGGGTGGACCAAGTAAAATACTTGGGGCTGCGACTAGACAGAAGGCTCACGTGGGGTAAACACGTAGCCGAAGTAAAAAAACAGATCAAGAGCGAAACTAGCCGGCCTCTACCCCCTGCTGAGAGGCGACGGTCTATCCACGGAGACAAAACTCCTCCTTTACCGTGCGATAATCCAGCCTACGTTCCTGTACGGTTCGGAAATATGGAGCATGGCGGCCGACTGTCATGTAAACAAATTGCAAGCACTGGAAAACAGAGCGCTGCGCGTCATCTCGGATGCTCCGAGGTACGTCAGAAACCGGGATATCAGGAGATCTCTCTGTTTTCCACCCCTAGGTGACACAATAAAGGCAAAATCAGAAATATTTTTCCAGAAATGTTCTGCATCCAACATAAATTAATTTCTGATATAGGTGACGAGTCAGAGGAAATGCACCAGGTCAAACGACCCAGGCTGACACTGACGAGGCAGTTTAAAACTCTTTAGACCACTCCTCCAAAACCCCAAGTCCACCACTAGTTGTAAATAGGCCCCACACCATAAATGTAGGCCCTGTATATACCTTATGACCCCCAATAGATTTAAGTAGGCCATCATAAGTCAAAACCCTCCATTAGCTTAGGTAGGCTTATATGCATAGATCTAGGTTCCCACGTAAATATGTCAATGTATATAACCCCCCCTTAGTTTTAGTTTAAAAAAATCACAAAAGTTCAAAAATCAAAAAACAGTAGATTTAGTTGTTAGACTTAGAATTTAGACTTAGATATTTTTGTAACCCCAGCTAAAGAAAGGCAGACGGGCTTTGCCCAACCAGACGAAAATTTCAAATTCAAAGACTAAGTCAGAAGTTAGTCCAAGAATCCGACAACAGGACAACAGGAAAAGGGAACCCCCTGGAACTGCAACTGCACTGCAGGAAATCTGCGACAGATGACGCTGCTGCTGCTGCTGCTGAGGGTTCAGTCGGCAGCCAGCCGGCCAACATGAAGGACGGCAAGCGGGGACGTGCCACGCCTGCCGCACGGGACCCGGTGATCAACTGACGGCGGTGGTGACGCTGCTCACGCAGCTCATCACCGTCCTCATACCAAGAACGCCCACAAACTAGACTTCACTACAACTTCATGACTATCACAAAAAGCCAAGTTCAAAAAACCAAACTCCGATAGCATTAGAAGGGTTCGACCCTGGTACTGCCAAAATCACAGTAGCTATGCTACACAGATGACGCTGACGCTGACGCGCATCACTCTACAGCCCTTCTCTCCACAACTCCCTATCCCCTGTGGTCCTCGCTGAGACCATCACGAGCGTCCACATTCCCTTCTCATTTACAACCTTACTTTACAGAACCACCGCATCAAATCCCCCCCGCATAATAAAAGACTACCAAAACGCCAACTGGGAAACCTTCAACACCATTATCCTCTCCAGGCTCCACCGTCCCTTCCATATTTCAAACCAGGATGATATAGAATATGTCGTGCAAGAAGTAGACTCCGCCTTTTCCGCCGCCGCCAAGGAAGCAATACCCTCCAAAACTATCCACCCCTACAAACCCACTCTTCCGCCAGAGGCTCTATCGCTCATTAAGACCAAACGACGACTATACAGACAACTAAAACGTGATCCCAATCCCTTGCTTCGAACAGAATGGAATCGACTTAACGCTAAAATCCGCAAGACAATCACCTTACATAGACAACGACAATGGCAACAGACCTGTGACAGACTCGACTACAAACAGGGAGGGCGGTTCTGGAAGAAGTTCAAAATTCTAACAGGACAGTACTCCCGCCCCACACACCCCTTAACTGTTAATAATCTCACCTCCTCCGACGACAACGAAAAAGCCGCCATGTTTGCCGAGACCCTGCAGGAAATCTACTCATTGCCCACGGACGCACTTTTCGACGAGACCTTCAAACAGACTGTAGACTCCTCCATTCCTTCACTTCTTGACTCTCCCTCTGCACCCACGGACCTACAAGCCGAACTAATAGATGAAATCACTGAGGAGGAAATAGAAACCTCTATCCTTTCGGGTCGGAACTCCACACCTGGACACGACAAAATCACGCGACTTCTCCTACGCTCCTCCCCCCGCCATGTCATGCTTCCTCTCTTCTATCTCCTTTTCAATGCCATTCTCCTCCTCTCCCACTTCCCATCCTCTTGGAAGCGAGCAGAGGTCGTCATGATCCCCAAGCCAAACAAACCCGCCAACGACCCACTCTCCTATAGGCCCATTTCACTGCTTCCTGTCATCGGGAAAACATTTGAAAAAATTATTCAACTCCGCCTCCAAAAATTTGCCAGCTCCTTAAACATCATTCCCTCCATTCAATCCGGTTTCCGCCCCCACCACTCCACCACAGACCCATTACTCCGTCTCACTTCATCCATCACCAAATAATTCAACTCCGGCGCCTGCACCCTAGCCATATTTTTTGATATCAACAGGGCCTTTGATTCTGTGTGGCATAACGGAATACTATATAAACTGCACTCTTTTGGCATCCCTCCCCGCTTTTTAAAGCTAATTCAAAATTTCTTACGTAACCGCACTTGCCATGTTAAGGTCGGGGACTCCCTCTCCCCTCCCTTCTCGCCCCAAGCTGGTGTACCCCAAGGCTCAGTCCTCTCCCCCTTGCTATACAGCCTATACACCGCCGACATCCCCATCCCCAGTCCTCTTGCCGGCTTCCTTGCCCTCTATGCGGACGATATTGCCTACTGGCTGTCGTACCACACAACCAGAGCCATCAACTCCCGTGCCAAAAAATTCCTTCTCATCCTACAATCCTACCTACAAAAGTGGCGCATCCGGCCGAACCCCACAAAAACACAGGCAGTACTCTTCCAACACAAACACAAAACAGCTACCCCTTCCCAAGACAAAAATCACATACAGATCCAAATTTGGAACACCCCCCATCAACTTCTCCCCCCAGCGCTAAATACCTTGGTGTCCACCTCGATCGCACCCTCAATTTCGGCCAACACATTACACTCCTCAAACAAAAACTTCTATCCCGCCTAAATTTAATAAAAGTACTTCGCCCAAAACTGCCCACCAGCGCCCTTATCCACACCTACAAAATGTTCATGCGCCCCCTGATGGAATACGCTGCGCCTATTACTTCCAATATCTCCCCCCCTTCATTTCAGAAAATTGCATCCATAGAGCGCCGCCTCCTACGAACAATAATGCGTCTTCCCCCACAAACCCCCTCTAATGACGTCTACCTCCTCGCCAGAATTCCACCCCTTCAAAATCGACTGTTCAAACTCCGAATGAATTATGCAAAAAATCTTCTCCTCCACCGACCTGATCTTTTCCACCTGACCACAGAGAAGTTGCAACAACATAGACACCCCAAGATTAAATATATATACCCCCCGCATATACCTGGTATGACCCTCTCTACGGATGATACAATAGACCAAGAAATGCGGGAATTACTTTTAACTATCAATGCAGTACCTCCCCCAGCACATCTCCTCCCTATTCCCAATGCCACCACTCAATAATACTTAAAACAGAGAACCATACCCACTTCCCCCCCCCCCCCCGTTTTTCTTTTTTCCTAACGTCCCAAACAACAAAACAACATATTTATGTAAATATTCATCAGCTCATTTGGCAATGTACGTCCATCACATCACCTCATAAAAAACTAGGATATAAGTCTACTGTTAGCATTAAGTAATCACCATTTATTAAAATATGTACCATTTACCATAAATTCATTAACTCATCTATCTTCAACCTATTTGTATAATAATTCATTCCTGTATCCTTCTATGTAATATAATTTATCTTAAGAATCCTTGTAAATATTTTTATATCATGTTACTATGTGAAATTAAATAAAACATTGTAAATACCTGTAAACCCATTGGCTGAAAAGGGCCCTTCCGGCCCTACAACAGCCCGCCTCCTGGGCTTCACCTGGGAGGAATGGAAAAAAAAAAAAAAACGCGCATCACTACCGCGCGCCCACTAGACGGAACCAGCAAGAAGACGAGCGTGGACACGTGAGCGACTGTCCAGCCCACACAGGGTCCAAGCTGCAAGACCAAGACCAGCCGAAGCTCGCAATAATGGTTCAACTACTGGCGCAACTAATCAACGTCATGATCCCTTAGTGGATACTAACAAATAAGGACTCTCGAGTCCACAGATCCTCAACCCAATATAGAACCGAAAATTTTATGTTTGAAGCCCCAAATAAAATTCAGTGTATTAAGATGAGTCAAATAAATATAAAATAAAAATAATCCTGATCCGATGGCCGAAAAGAGCCACTGCTCTACAACGGCCCGCCCCTGGCCTTCAGCCAGGGGAATGAAAGATAATAAAAAAATAAAATAAAAAATAAAATAAAAAAAAATAAAAAAAAATAAAAAAAAATTTCCCCTCACTTCGAGACGAGACTCCGGGCGAGCATCTGTGTACCGTGACTCATCTTTGCATTAGTGATGGCTAGGACCAAGCAGACTGCCCGCAAGTCTACGGGAGGCAAGGCTCCACGCAAACAGCTGGCCACCAAGGCCGCTCGTAAGAGCGCGCCGGCCACTGGAGGCGTCAGCGTCAGCGTCAGCGTCATCTAAAAGGCTTGCGCCATGTTGTTGATGCAGTGCCAGGGAGAACCCTATGACTGCTATCGTTTATGCTTTTTTGGAAATGGCTTGTTGTTTAAATCTTAAGTTGTTGTAATTGTCTGTCGTTAAGTTTGTTCTCGACGTGGCATCAAAGCGGTGATCAGCTGCGTGAGCAGCGTGACCACCACCGTGAGCTGGTCGCTGGGTCCGGTACGGCAGTGGCAGTGGTCGGCACGTCGACCTTCTCGGCGGCCGGGTGGCTGCCGACTGGACCCAGGAGCTGTCTTCGGCTGGTCTTGGCGGCGCGCTGCGGGCCTCGTATGGGGCTCGCGCGCAGGCTTGTCCGCCGGTCTGTGCTGGTGGGGAGGCTGTCTTGAGCTGCCTTCTTGGCGGCGGTTTGTTGCCGCTGCTGGTCTCGAGCGACGTCCTGCCCGTAGAGCCTTCTTGATCTCACAGCCAGAGAAGCAGGCCGCGTGCCCTCGGCCGCAGTTGCAGCAGATTGCTTCCTCTCTGGCTGTGGAACAGTCGGCTAATTTGTGGTCCGCCCCACATCGGACACATCTTCGCTGTTTGGTACAGTCGCTCGCCTGGTGTCCATGGTGCTGGCAGTTAAAACACTGCCGGAGTTCAGGCGGGGAAGGCCTCTTCTTGGCAGCCTTCTTGACCTTCACTCTCGGCAGTGCTGAAACGGCCACAGGCGATGGCTGGATCGGCGGGCTGGGCTGCTCCATGATGCAGCCTATGTCCTGCTCGCTCAGCAGGCTGGTGGCCCTCATCAGGTCGGCGGGACATGATGCCAGGATCTGCAGGCCTCCCTCGACCGGCCAGCAGAACAGAGGCAGCTCTGTAGCCAGCAGGAGCTGTACATACAGGCTGCCCCAGTTTCCCTCGTAAGCCGCCACCACGGGTTGGACAGGACCCTGCTCCGTGGTGGGTGCTGCATCCTCCTCAAGCGACGGCGTGGGCGACGCCGGGGCTGCTTGGATTGCCACCGTGTCGTCCTGGGTAGGGCTGGCTGGCGCAGGTGGCTCCGGTGATTTGAGGCGTGGTGCATCTGTCACCGGAGTCTGCAGCTTCTCTGCAGTTTCGGGGTTCTTGCCGCCGGCAACCTGCCACTCCGTGGACGCTGCAGTTTGTTGCTTTCTGCGCAGCCGTTTTTGCTTCCCATTCAGCTTGCGGAAGAGTTTCTTCGAGCAGAAGTCGTCCGCGAAGACCAATGGCATTGTTGCTAGGGCCGCTGGGCGCTTGTGCCCATTGGCCGCAGCATCATCGTGGATGACTTTGACGTCTTTTCCCTGAGTATTTAAGTGCCGAATGGCACTCAAAAGGGTCTGTGGGGAGAGACCAACCATACTTCAGGCCGGCATGTTTGACCCACAACGACCAAGAAGTTAACTGATACTTCCGTTGCGGGTTGGCAATATCCATTGGATCGAGACGTCCATCAGCGCGCAGGTCGACCTGGGTCACGAAACCGTCTCGCTCACGACTCGCCTCAATGTAGAGTTCGTCGCCGTCTGCTCCGTCCTCAGCTGCCGACGGGTCGGCAGATGCAGCGGTGTCTGCCATGGCCTCGAGTGAGTGGAGTGAGTGCCACTGGAGGCGTGAAGAAACCTCACCGTTATAGCCCTGGAACAGTCGCCCTTCGTGAAAACCGTCGTTACCAGAAGAGCACCGAGCTGCTTATCCGCAAGCTCCCGTTCCAGCGCCTGGTGCGTGAAATCGCACAGGATTTCAAGACCGACCTGCGCTTCCAGAGCTCTGCTGTGATGGCTCTTCAGGAAGCCAGCGATGGCTTACCTGGTCGGCCTCTTTGAGGACACCAACTTGTGTGCCATCCAGGCCAAGCGTGTCACCATCATGCCAAAGGACATCCAGCTGGCCCGTCGCATCCGTGGCGAGCGTGCTTAAAGATCGACCGACCCACCCACCCGGCACAAAACAAAACGGCCCTTTTCAGGGCCACTACAAGCATCGTTAATTGAAAAAGCTGTTTGTCGTTGACTATTGACCCTTTATGTAAGCCCAAAAGAAAGAAATTGCAAGATGTTTCCGTAAAGACCCCAAAAATTAAAATCTACGTTTAATCGACTAAGAACTAACTAAAAGGAAGAGACAGATCGATTAATTATTGACTATAGTAAAATGTAGCGTAATTTTAGAGTCAAATACACGCCATTAATGAAACCTACCACAATCGTCCATTGAAATCGCAATATCCCTGTTCCATATCAAGATCAGGTATGCGTGTGTGTCTAGTCACGTGTTTCCCGCCATAACGACTGATTGCTTTGTCTGTCGCAAGACTAGTTAAATGAGGAAAATAAATTGTAGAGTATTTATTTGTTAGTGACGACATTATTTGCTTTTGGTTGAGTCGTTTGATGGCCCTCATAAGGGCCGTTTGTGCGAAGAAGATAGTAAGTAAGCTTACTTCTTCTTCTTTGGGGATGCCTTTGCCTTTGAAGGTGTAGCCTTCTTGGGACGAGGCGCTTTAGGCTTCTTGGTGGGTACTTTGGTAGCCTTCTTGGCCTTTGAGGGCGACTTCTTGGGCTTGGGAGCGGCGGCCTTCTTTGCAGCGGCTGGCTTCTTAGCAGGTGCGGTCTTCCTCTGAGCCGACTTGAGGCCAACCTTTTTGGCTCCAGCCCCCTTAGCAATCTTCTTCTCCTTGGCGGCAGGGGCAGAACGTTTAGCGGGCGCGGCGACCTTCTCTGGCTTGGCCGCACCACCGGCGTTAGCTGCGAGCTTGAAGGAACCAGAGGCGCCCTTGCCCTTGGTCTGCACAAGTTCACCAGCTACGACGGCCGACTTGAGGTACTTCTTGATGAAAGACGCCTGCTTCTCGGCGTCGATCTTGTAGGTGGCGGCGATGTACTTCTTGATGGCCTGCAGAGACGAACCGCCACGTTCCTTGAGGTTCTTGATAGCGGCATTGACCATTTCTGAAGTGCGCGGGTGTGCCGGCTTAGCACGCGGCTTCTTTGCTGCTGCCGACTTGGCCTTCTTGGCCGTACCGGTCTGAGCGGGCGTCGCGGCGGCGTCAGTAGATGCAGCGGTGTCTGCCATGGCTGTGCGAGTAGCCATTGCCTAGGCATAAGTCATCTGGGAATTCTTTGGTCCCAGAGTGTGGGGAAGTTCTTGCGCGTGGCGCATCTCCTTCCAGCTGTTATGGTTGTCATTTGTGTTTGTCTGTCTTTATGGGATTTGCCAGTTCCTGTTGTTTTGCATTCATTGGATGTGTTTTCCGGCTGTCGTTATTGGATTATCCTATCCTGTTGCTGCGCTAGATCTTATGGGGCGTCATCGTCCCTTGCCAGTTTGACTGGCCATCTTGTGGTAGCTTTGTATTGCACGTGAGTGCCCAGCTGTTGAATAAGCGGATTAGTGTTTTGGGGGCATTGTAGGTAGAAGCTTTTTTGCTGCCGTTTTGAAGCGATCTTTTAGAAATGGTAAGCCGCTTATTTGATGGAGTAGCGCTGTTGGTGTGTCTATAGGTAGCTTGTAGGCGTACCTTATTGCCCGGTTTTGGACACGCTGAAGAGGTTTTATGTTGCTGGGAGCGGCATTACCCCACACCGTGGCTTTTTTTTTTTTTTTTTTTTTTTTTTTTTTTTTTGTGTCTCTGCCTCAATGGCGTGTTTGTGCATGTCCCGCTACCTAGGTAGCTCTACTGCTATGTGTCTCTTTGTTTTGGATAAGGTTGTTTTGGGGACTCTTTTATTTGCGCTTTGAGGGGAAAACATGGCTATGGTCGTCTAGGACGACCTTATGTGAAAAACCCCTACAGTTTTCTTTTAATCATATCAGTGCTATTCCGGCTGATATATAATACTTAATGGTACTCTGTGGGAGTGCCAGTGCCTTGGCATCGTGGTGCCAAGGGTATGGAGCCTCTCATCGGTTTCTCTGAACTTTTCTATTCTTTCGTGAAACTTTTCAGTTTGGCGAAAGATTTCTGTACGAATGGTCTCTGTGTCGGTTTCATTGTGGATGTGTGCGGTTGATGCGAGTCTCGGTGCGTGAAGGATGGTCCTTAGGCACCTGTTCTGGAGTCTCTGTAGATGGATCTGGTTGTAATTTGCTGCTGTCCCCCACACCTGGCATCCATACAGGATGAAGGGGCGAATGACAGTTTTGTAGATGCGTAATTTTGTTGCAGTCGTTAGTTGCATACTGTTGAATTTTGGGAAAAGTTTTTGTATGATAGCCAGGCCCTGTCTTCTCCTTTCCATGATGTGTTCCTTGAAGAGGAGTTTTGAGTCTAGCGTGACGCCCAGATATTTTGTTTGTCTTGGCCACTCAAGTTCTTGGCCCATAATTTTCAGTTTTTTGGTTAGAGCTGGCCGTTTTTTTCGTGAAGTAAACCGCTACACATTTTGTGGGGTTTACTTTAATTTTGTTTATTCGACACCACTTGTCAAGTAGATGGAGGCTCCGCTGTAGTCTGTTGATGGTAACATCATGTTTGCATCCAGTGGCATATATCGTGGTGTCATCTGCAAATTGCGCCATTTTGACCCGAGGTGCTACTGGTGCGTCGTTGACATACCCACTGAAAAGGACTGGTGCTAGTGGTGATCCTTGTGGAATTCCCACCGGGATTGGATGTAGGCCAGATCTTTGTCCTTGTATGGCTACGAAGAATTGTCGATTGGTGAGGTAGCTTCCGATTAACTGAACGTAACAGTGACGGATAGTCGTCTGTGTTCGTAGCTTTGTGATAAGGTTGGCGTGCCACACCTTGTCGAACGCCTTTTCAATGTCTAGGAACACAGCGGCCTTCGAGTTGCTCATGTTAAATCCCCTAGATACGTCTTCAGTTAATCGGAGGAGTTGGCTAGTGCTACCGACTCGGCTTTGGAAGCCGAATTGCTCCTTGCGGATAGTTTTTGCCGCCTCTGAGCTTGCGTTCATTCGCTTAAGTACTAGCCTCTCTAGTACCTTAGAGGCGGAGGGGAGTAGGCTTATTGGCCTGTAGTTAGCCGGGTGACGCTGGTCCTTCCCACGTTTCGGAATGGCAGTCACCTTAGCTGTTTTCCAGCTGTCGGGGAAGTATCGCTTGAGCATACATGCATTGTAGACTCTGGTGAGGAGGACTAGTCCTTTTGTTGGTAGCTTTTTCAGATGCATGTTGGTTATGTGGTCTGCTCCTGGTGATTTGTTTGTGCTCAGCTTTTTATTATGGATCGTACTTCCCCGGGTGTGGCAAAGTTCGGGTTCGTCCTCTGGCGGTGCGGATAGAATTTCTCTTGCTGTCTGTTGAATGTTGTCGGCTGTCTGCTTTTCTGTTTCTGATAGATTGTACTCTACTTCAACATGTTGTGCTGCAAAGTGTTCCGCCAGAACTTCCGCCTTTGCCACTGGTAGAAAGCACGGTCCGGCAGGCCCATTGATTGCAGTGTTTGGTTCCCTCGGTTCTTTAAGGGCACGCACCAATTGCCAGGCGTCCCTATTCTGGAGGGTGAGTTGCGACATCTTTGTTTCCCATTGGGTTGTGTTCAGTTCTTTCAGGCGTTGTCTTAATTCGTTGGTGAGCTGTCTGTACCGTCGCTTGTCCCGTGGGTCCCGGAATCTCTGCCACAGTTTCCTCGAGGTGTTTTTAAGGTACCGCAGTTGTTCAATATCGGGTGGTAGTCCGGGGTCAGCAGCTGGCCTGAGAGTAGTTGTTATGGAGGACCGTTTGTCAGCCTCCATCACCACTCTATCAAAATGGTGAATAGCCTGGTCTATCCTGTCAGTTGAGGTTACGTTGAAGTTAGGTTTAATTTTGTTGTGCACGATCCTGGTGAAGTAGTCCCAGTCCGTGTGTTTTGACTTTTTCTCTGCAGGTAGTGATGTGCTCCAGTTCCTGAGTTTGACGAGGACTGGCTGGTGGTCGGAGGACAGATCATTTACAGTGTGGAGCTGTATGCGTCTGGAGATGTCCTTGACGACGACCACGTCGAGGACGTCACCTCTTCGTCGTCTGTCATGTGGGATGTGGGTTGCCGCTTTGGGACCTATAACGTGCAAGTTCCGTCTCCCTGTAAGTTCAAGGAGCCGTTCCCCCTTCACGTTGGTGTTCCTTGAGTTCCAGGAATGGTGTTTGCAATTTAGGTCCCCGCCAATGATGACCTTCCTTCCCGTCGCCATCAATGAGTCGAGGTCGGCTTCATGTAGGTGCCTGTTAGGTGAGAGGTAGGTAGCTATGACCACTATGTGGCCTTCGACCGTGTGGATCCGGATGGCTGTGGCCTCCATGGTGATTAAGTTTGGTGTCTGAATGTGCTGGTGTGCCAGCTTCTTCCTAATCAGAATCGCCGTGCCTCCGCCAGGTTGGCCTAGCCTGTCATTCCTGTATACTTGGAAGCCTGAGATGGTAAATTTTTCATTAGGCTTCAGGAATGTTTCCGTTAGGAGCACTGCGTCGAGCTTTTTGCGCCGTATGAAGTCTTTTAACTCTAGTTTTTTGTTTTTAACATTGTTGGCATTCCAGATTGCTGCGTTGAAGTCAGCTTGGCGTACCTGAATGCCCGCCATTTATTTAAGGATTGACAATACTCCTTTCATAAGTGCAAAAAGCTTTTCTGTGTCCCCCTTTGCTTTATTGATCTTGTCCATGATTTTCATCATTTTCTTGAGGAAGGATTTTCCGTCGTGGCTTTTTAGGTTGGTGTCTGGTTTATTCCTGTGCCTACAGTGTTTCTTTCCGTGCGTTGTTTCGGGCAGTTGATTTTCACTTTCTATGGTTGGTTGACTGTCTGGTATCACCTTGTGACTGCAGCTCTCCTTTTCAAGTCCTGGTTCGGAATTCCCATTTACTTTCCTAGAGTCTGCATGTGCATTTGTTGGTTTGGGCTGTTTCTGGGTCCTGTCGTGGTTGGTTTCATGTTGTTTCGCGCTGGTTTCATGTTGTTTCGCCCTGGTTTCATGTTGTTTCGCGCTGGTTTTTCCTTTCCCGCTGTGTTTCATTTCCATTTTGTCTTGGCCCTGTCTGTGTTTCTTTTCCATTTTGTCTTGGCCCGTGTTTGTTCATTAGGAATCTTCTGCTTTTTTGTTTCTTTGCCTTGATCTCCTTCCCCGTCTTTCTTGAGTGGTCTGATTGGTTTTAGTGCTTTCTGATATGTTTCACAACCGCGATAGGACGCTGGGTGTGCCCCGTTGCAGTTGGCACATTTGGCTGGTTGGTCCTTCGTTAGTTTGCAATCTTTCGTATCATGCGGCCCAGCGCATTTTACGCATCTGGAGCCAGGTGGCAGTAGTTTCGGGTGTGACCTAGCCTTTGACACTTGGCGCACTGCGGGGGGGCCATTCCCGTGCTTATATCTTTCAATTTGTACCTTTGTGTGAAGCAGGTATTTTTCATTGTATACTTCATCAGATTTGCTCTTGGGTTCAAGAGTTACAGAGAATATGGGCATGGGTATGAGTTTCTGTGTTTCCTTGTCCTTTTTCTGGAATTGGTAGGTGGACTTTACATCGTAGCCTTGGTGGTTAGATCCTCAGTGATATCTTCTGCAGTCACTCCACTTGGAAGCCCTTTTATCACCACTTGCAAGGGTTTTTCACCAGGAAGTTGATGGGAGAAGTGTGGTACTTGGATTCTTTTGAAATAGTTGTTCATCACTTTGTAGTCTTTGTTGTTCTGGGCGTAGAAGCATGTGGCCTCACCACGTGTGCGGGCTACCGGGGTTTTATCCATCATGCTTGCCAGTCTTTTTACCACCTGAGCGTAGTTCAGTGGCGTTGTTACTACGATAGGTGGCAGTCTCTCCTTGGGTGGTGCTGGGTTGGTTTCTTCTTGCACTTTGCATGTTGTTGGGTTGTTAATTTCGTCCTTAACGTTCCCAGGTTGTTCAGCTGCAAGTGCTGTGAAGCGGTTAGCTGTTGTGGTTTCCGCAGTTGGAGCCAATTGCTTTGCTGTTGTCATATTTCGGCGCGCTGGACGCTTGGGTTTTTGTAGCTGTGGCCATTCGTTGGATGGGCCGGGTACTGGTCTCTGGATAGATGTTTCGGTAACAGGCTTTTTGTTGGATGTCACTGTTGATGGCGAGTTTGCATTCGGCTCGTCATTGCTGTCCATTTCGCTGGATTCGTCTTCTGTCTCCCATGCACTTTGAGAATCTTGGTTGTCAGATGGCGAGGCTGGACTCTCGGTGACTTCCGACGCCATCCCTAGCTTCCGAGTAGCCTTGGCGTTCCACGCATGAGGTCTATAGGGAGTGTTGTTTTATCACTTTGTTAACACCGCTGGGTTTCCCAGTGATAATTCAACCCTATGCTCACGCCAGGGGGTTCCACTCCGCACGGGAGTGGGCCGTGTGGCGGTAATACCCTAACTCTGTGGAGGGACGCTACTCTGACGACAAAATTTGCTCTGAGCACGGCCGCGCCATAGCCTAGTCACAGCTCGTACCTATTGAGCTGGAGTAAGGTGGAGGATGTTGCCCTAAGGCATTGCCTCCAAGATATTTAGGACGGGACAGATCTTCACTGTCGTTATGTCTTCTTGTTAAGGCTGAAGTGTCTTCTTCACTAGATGGAGCACGGCCTTTTTTTTTTTTTTTTTTTTTTTTTTTTTTTAAATTTTTGTGTCGCTGCCTCAACGGCTTGTTTGTGCATGTCCCGCTACCTAGGTAGCTCTACTGCTAAGTGTCACTTGTATTTGGATAAGGTTGGTTTTGGGGACTCTTTTTATTTGCGCTTTGAGGGGAAAACATGGCTATGGTCGTCTAGGACGACCTTATGTGAAAAACCCCTACAGTTTTTCTTATATCATATCAGTTCTACTCTGGCTGATATATTATACTCAGTGGTACTCGATGGGAGTGCCAGTGCCTTGGCATTGTTGTGCCAAGGGTATGGAGCCTCTCGTCGGTGTCTCTGAATTTCTCGATTCTGTTGTAGAACTTCTCTGTTAGTTGGAAAATTTCTGTGCGGATGGTTTCGATGTTTGTTTGGTTGTGGATAGACATTGTCGATGTGTATCTGGATGCACGGAGGATAGTCCTCAGACACCTATTTTGGACTCTCTGTAAGTGGAGGATGTTACTATTTGCTGCTGTTCCCCACACCTGGCATCCATAAAGGATGAAAGGGCGGATCACAGATTTATATATACGTAGTTTAGTAGATAATGAAAGTTCTGAGCTGTGTAGTACTGGAAAGAGGTGTCGAATGATGGCTAAGCCCTGTCTCCTCCTTTCCAAGATATGGGTCCGGAAGAGGAGTTTTGAGTCTAGAGTGATACCAAGGTATTTGGTTTCTTTTTTCCATTCCACTTCTTTTCCCATGATTTTTAGTCTTTTGTTGAGTGATGGCCTTTTTTTTTGTGAAGTACACCGCTGCACATTTTGAAGGGTTTACCTTTATTTTGTTTATTCTGCACCATTTTTCCATAAGGTCGAGGCTCTTTTGCAGGCGGTTTATGTTGACTTCGTGTTTGCATCCTGTTGTGTACAGGGTAGTATCATCCGCGAATTGCGCAATTTTTACCCTTGGCGCCACCGGTGCGTCGTTGACGTACTCGTTAAAGAGAACAGGAGCCAGGGGTGATCCCTGTGGGATTCCCACCGGGATTGGGTAGGTGTCAGATCGTTGGGCCGTCGATGGAGACGAAGAATCTTCGGTCGCTTAGGTAGCTCCCGATTAACTGAACGTAGCAATGGCGGACGGTCGTCTGTGTTCTTAGCTTGTTATCAGGTTGGCGTGCCACACCTTGTCATATGCCTTTTCAATGTCCAAGAACACAGCGGCCGTCGAGCCACTCATATTATATCCCCTGGACACGTCTTCAGTTAATCGGACAAGTTGACTGGTGCTACCGACACGGCTTTGGAACCCGAATTGTTCCTTGCGTATGGTCTTTTCCGCCTCTAGGCTGGTGTTTATTCTCTTTAGAATTAGCCGTTCAAATACCTTAGAGGCGGAGGGGAGTAGGCTAATAGGCCTGTAGTTTGCCGGAAGTCTCTGGTCCTTCCCGCGTTTTGGGATGGCCGTGATCCTGGCGATTTTCCATTTATTGGGGAAGTAGCGACGGAGCATGCATGCGTTGTATATTCTTGTTAGCAAGACTAGGCCCTTTGTTGGTAGTTTCTTTAGGTGCATGTTGCTAATTTTGTCTGCGCCTGGTGACTTGTTTGTGTTGAGTTCCGGATTATTGCTCGTACTTCCCAGGTGTGGCGAGCTCCGGTTCGTCCTCGGGTGGAGCGGATAATATTGCTTCAGCCGTCTCTTTGATGTTTCTCCGCCGTCAGTGATTCTGCCCTAGTTAGATTATATTCAACCTCAGTGTGCTGTGCAGCAAAGTGTTCAGCCAGAATCTCTGCCTTTGCCATTGGTAGGAAGGCTGGTCCGTCGGGTCCATTTATGGCTGTGTTTGGGTCCCTTGGTTCCTTGAGGGCCCGTACCAACTGCCATGCGTCTCTGTTTTGCAGGGTGAGGTGCGCCATCTTGGATTCCCATTGATCTGTGTTTAGTTCGTGCAGTCGTTGTCTCAGTTCCAGGTCAATTGCTTGTAGCGACGTTTGTCCCTAGGATCCCGGAAGCGTTGCCACAGCTTTCTAGAGATGTTCTTGAGGTGGCGTATGTTTTCGATTTCGGGTGGAAGATCGGTATTTGCTGCTGGTCTATGTGCTGTAGTGATGGATGAGGACTTGTCAGCGGCTGTCACCACTCTATCGAAGTGGGTGATTGCCTGGTCAATCCTGTCTGTGGTTTGTACATTGAAATTTGTCCTTATTCTGTTGTGGACGGTTCTTGTGTAGCGATCCCAATCCGTTTCTTTGGTTTTCTTTTCTGCAGTGTAGGGTAGGATCCAGTTCTTTAGTTTGATGGTGACCGGCTGGTGATCCGAGGACATGTCGTTTATTGTCTGCAGCTTTATTCTTCGGGCGATGTCCTTGACGACGACCACATCGAGGACGTCGCCACGTCGGCGTCTGTCGTGCGGGATGTGGGTGGCTCCTTTGGGACCTAAGACATGTAGGTTCCTTCTCCCGGTTAGCTCTAGAAGCCGTTCCCCTTTTGCGTTGTTAGTTCTCGAGTTCCATGAGTTGTGTTTCGAGTTTAAGTCCCCGCCGATAATAACCTTTCTTCCCGTCGCCATCAGCGCGTCAAGATCGGCTTCATGTAGGGCCCTGTTCGGAGAGAGGTAGGTTGCTGCGAGTACAATGTGACCCTCGTTGGTGTGGATCCGTATAGCTGTGGCCTCCATGCTGATTAGGGTCGGTGTCTGAATATGCTGGTGTGCTAACTTTTTCCTGATCAGTATCGCCGTTCCTCCACCAGGTTGGCCTATCCTATCATTCCGGTAGACTTGATAGCCGGAGATGGTTAGTTTGTCAGCAGGCTTTAAGAAGGTTTCCGTCAGGAGCACTACATCAAGCTTGTTGCGCCGTGTAAAGTCTTTGAGTTCTACTTTTTTGTTTTTCACGTTGTTGGCGTTCCATATCACTGCATTGAGGTCTGCTTGGCGTACCTGGTGGCCCGCCATTTATTTAAGTATCGACAGCACACCTTTCATGAGGGCGAAAAGTTTTTCCGTCTCTCCCTTTGCTTTGTTTATTTTCTCCATGATTTTCATCATCTTTTTTAGAAAGGATTTTCCATCATGGCTTTTCTGGTTTGTATCTGTGTTTTCCTTGTGTCTACAATGTTTCTTCCTGTGCCTCCTTTCGGATGGAAGATCGTCGCATTCTGCGGTTGTATTTTCTTTCTCTTTGATTCCTGTGTTGTCCGTGTGGCTACTGCTCTCCTTGCTGTGTGCTGCTTCGTGCTTCCCCTTTCCGGTCTCTGGGGCTGCGCGTGGGCTTGTTGGTTCTGGATCCTTTTGAATCTTTTCATGGGCTGATTTGGGCTGTTTATCGGTGGGTTTCCCTTTCTTGTTTGGTTTCTTGTCATTTTTTCCACACTCCTGTGTTTGTTCACGGGAGTTTTTCTGCTTTTTGTCGCTGTTGGCGTGGTCTTCTTTCCCATCATTCTTGGGTGGCCTGATTGGTTTCAAGGCTTTTTGGTACGTGTCACACCCGCGGTAGGACGCTGGGTGCTCCCCGTTACAGTTGGCACATTTTGCTGGCTGGTCTCTTGTTATTTTGCAGTCTTTGGTTTCATGCGGCCCAGCGCATTTTACGCATCTGGGTGGCAGGTGGCAGTAATTACGTGTGTGGCCTAGCCTTTGACATTTGGCACATTGGGGAGGCCCATTACCGTGTTTGTACCTTTCGATCTGGACTTGGTGTGTAGTATATATCTCTCATTGTAGATCTCATCAGATTTGGCCTTTGGTTCCAGTGTTACTGAGTAGATGGGCATGGGTGTGAGTTTCATTGTTAATTTATCCTTTTTTTGGAACTGGTATGTTGATTTGACCTCATAGCCTTTCAGGGTTAGGTCCTCAGTTATGTCTTCCACGGTCACTTCGCGGGGGAGACCTTTTACCCACAACTTGTAGGGGTTTGTCGCCCGGGAGTTGGTGGGAGAAGTGTGGTAGCTGGATTTTCTTAAAGTAGCTTTCCATCACTTTGTAATCTTTTTTTTTTTTTTTTTTTTTTTTTTTTTTTTTTTTTTTTTTGTCGTGTTCCTCAGCGGCTGTGTAATTTGACCCCACTACCATTGGTAGTTTTGTCAGTGTTTTCAGGTTAGGGTTGGTTTTGGGGACACTATTTATTACACTTTAGGGGGGAAAAACCATGACTGTGGTCATCATAGATGACCTTGGTGAAAAAACCCCACTGATGTTCGTATGGTTGCATTGCATTAAATTGGATTATAGATTATGCTGAGCGGTACCTTATATTTGTGCCAGGTTCTTGGCATTACTGTGCCCAGGGTGGCGAAGCGGTCAATTTGATTTCTTCTTGCATCTATATTTTGAAGGAATTTGTTTGTTATATTATAAATTTGTGTGTTAATTCTTTCTGTGTTAGTTGCCAAATGGATGTGGTCCGTTGATGAGTAAGGTGGTGCGTTTAGAATCATTCTGAGACATTTGTTTTGTAGTTTTTGGATGTTGGAGATGTTTGTGTTACTAGCTGTTCCCCATATCTGACATCCGTAGAGCAGATAGGGTAAGATGATAGATTTGTAGAGCCGGAGTTTAGTTGTCACACTTAGGTTTTTGCTGCGTAGTACCGGGGCGAGGTTGGATGCAATAGCCAGGCCTTTCCTTCTCCGGTCTAGTATATGGTCTCTATAGAGTAATTTCTTGTCAAGTATGACCCCCAGGTACCGATGTTGTTGTACCCAGGCTATATCTTGCCCCATTACGGATAGTCGGCCTGGTAGGATGGGCCTCTTTTTTGTAAAGTAGATACCTGCACACTTAGTGGCATTGATTTTAATCTTGTTTTTCCAGCACCAATCTGTAAAGGTATCTATGCCTCTCTGGAGATGATTGATGTTTAGGTCGTGTCTGTTTCCTGAGGAGTGCAGCATGGTGTCGTCGGCGAACTGTGCCTTCTTCACGTGTGGTGGTGTAGGTATATTGTTGATGTATATGTTGAACAGCGTTGAGCTATGACTGATCCCTGTGGGATTCCTGCCGTGATTGTATGGATTGATGATCGTTGTCCGTCCACTGTTACGTATAATCGTCGGTTGTTTAAGTAACTTCCTATGAGTTTTACGTAGCAGTGGTTAATTTTTGTTTCGGTGTGTAGCTTGGGGATCAGGTTTTTATGCCATACTTTGTCATAAGCTTTTTCCACGTCGAAGAAATGGCTGCCGTCGATTTGCTAAGGTTGAAGTTTTTGCTGATATTTCTGTTATTTTCAGAAGTAGGCTGGTTGCTGCCACACGGCTTTGGAAACCGAATTGCTCTGTTTGTATAGTTTTATCGGCTTCGAGGCTAGAGTTGAGTCTGCCTACTCGTTTTTATTAGTATTTTGTGTGTGTGTGGTATTTTGGGTGTGTTGTGGTGTGTGTGGGCTTGGTGAGGTTTTGTGTTTGGTTGTGGGTTGGTTTTGTTAGTGTTTTGGTTGGTTTAGTGGATGATGTTGTGTATGTTGTTGGGGGGCTATTGGTTTGGAAGATGTCATGTTTTAGTGTGGATTGTTTGAATTGATTTATATGTGTATTATATTGTGTATGTAATATGTGAAAATGTTGTTTGAACCTTTGCGCTTGTTGTGGTGTTTTTGGTTTGTTGTTATGTTGTTTGATGTGTGTTGTATGTTGAATTTTGTGTGGTGTTGCGACGAAGGAATAAAGGTTGTTTTTTGCGTTTTGTGTTTTGTTGGTGTTGCGTTTTATTTATTATATATAAGAATATATAAGATTGGATAAATATAATAAAAAGTGAAGAAAATGGAAATTGATGGTGATTCCGCTATAGTTTGTGAAATATAATGAGAAAATAATAAATACAGTATTCCAACGACATTAGCGGAATGGCGATCTCGAATAAATTTGTCTAGGTTGTTGAATAAAAATAAAAATAAAAATAATTATAACTCGAGCTTCCTTAGGGACGCTCTTTTTATCATAGAAAACGCAAAATAGAAAGCTGAAAAGGCAATGTTGTTTCTGTTACAGTATATCTGTGGTGACACATGTATGATCTGTGGGTGGATTGAGTATATCATTGGCTCACGGAAAAATTCCGCGCCCATTGTTTTGTTGTGTGTGATGGATGGCGTTTTCTTCAGCATGAAAAATCTGCTGCGGTGAGTTTTGCATTTTGTATTTATTATGTGTGTGTGGATATCGTTCGAAACTGCATGAATAAGCATGTGTTCAGTGTAATGTATCTATGTGCTAATTGGTGTGCCTTGTTAATTGTTGTTGCTAGTTAGTTATCTTATTCCATAAACGTGTGTGTGTGGTATCTCATACGCGTGTTTCGAGTTTTCACGTATCTGTGCTATGTTTTTAATTCCTCAAATGCTCCCCGCTGTTTTTTAATCATTTCACAATCGCATACCAACAATGGTGCGGACGCACACATATTAAATTACTTCTTTGTTGGCATTCTAAACGAATGCAAACTTATTTTATTTATCTGTTTATTCAACGTGTGTTTTACTCCCGTCGCATCTGAAAGTTTTTCGCCGGAAACTGAAATACGGCGATTGCTTGCTTTTCCACACCCATCAAAAAGTGATAGTACTGTGTACAAATTTGAAATATCTGCTTCTATTTCATGTATCTGGCGCAGTCCTGAAGCTCGTTTTATGAAAAAGGTGCCACTAGTTTAATTCGAAAAAAAACAGGCAACCTTCAAACGCTGCCTGCACCAAAAAAAGAGCACCCATTTGGAAACACACTTGAATCTTTTCACGATTTTACAATGCTGATAACTTTCTCTCTCCAATTCGTACCATTTTGTGTTCTGTTACACAGAAAAGTATTAAAGAATTTCAGAGCAGTTCCTCATATACCAATCTTATCGAGTTTTGTGATTATTGTAGTGTGGTCATCAGTGTGAAATGTTTTTTCTTTTTTTTTTATATATCTTCTTTTTTTGTGTTTATCTAGAAATTGACCTTTTGCAACTAGTAATCATCTTCCATAAGTGTAACCAAACAGATTTTCTGCGTAGTTCATTCATCTTACTTTTAATACATCTGAGTAGTAAGAGAAAATGGCCTTAGTTGCATACTTCTTTTCTATCGCCTTGCTCATGCACTGGTGTAATGAATGATAGCTATTTCAAACTCATCTGGAAAGTGTCCTTCTGTTAGAGATTGGTTTTATAATGTGTTTTAGTGGCAGCAATGTATTCAGTCTTCAGAGTTTTAACTACGTTCTACGCCTATATTAATGAAGTATTCCATAAACTTCTTTGCTATTGTGAGACGTTTGCTGCGAGTCGTTAATGTAAATTCCTTCAGTAGGTAGCTTCTTATTTTTCTGTCTGATTGTTATTTCATTCACATTTTTCCATACAGTTTTTGTATTGCTACAATTCATCGTAATTGTTTTGGAGTAACATTTTTCTTTTTTATTCTAAGCCTGTTTATCCAGTTTCTCTTTCTTTGTAACGCTTCCAAAGTCTGCTGTGAAATACTTTAAAATTTTCTCCGATTCTTATACAGGTTATCAGACCTGCAATAATCCATGGAGTAATTTCTTTAAAATTTTACCTAGTCTGCTTTGAACAAGAGGTGTTTTCTGTTAAGTGGTGTGTCAGTATCTGGATGAAAGAGTATGCTGTTTTATGAGCATCTTGTTATATTAAGACAGATTCCAATTTTCCTTTTGTCAAGGAATTTTCAAGTGTTTCATAATTAATCTTGGAACACATGCTTTGTTCTTGTTTTTTATTTATTTTTTTTTTTTAATTTTTTGGACTGGTTTTGCATGTTAAAAATAGGAATGTGGTCAGTGATACATAATGGTGATGCATAACAGCTGAAGCAAATTTCTATTTCTTTGAGATTTTACTTAAATGTGATCTGAGTAGGATGTTATTCTTTTAGCTATGTTTATATACGAGGTGAAAGTATTTCCACCAAGTGTATTTCTGTACTCATTATTCACTGTGTGGTTGTAAGATTTAATATTTGTGTCCCCTATCAATATAATATGTAGTTTCTGAAGAATATTTCTCAGTTTTTCAAGGAATATCTTGGTGTGTGTAGAATGTGATCGGTATGTGCCTAGGATTGTTTCTTTGCAGTATGTTAGATGTATCTGACAGATGTTTAAACAGCTTCTCATACTATTCACACTGATGCATGTAACCTTTCAGCCCTTTTCTGATCAATCAACTGTTACTGTGTAATCATTTGAATTTTTTGAAACATATTATGAGACATTTCAGTGCAGCTAGCAAACATTAGTCAGCTTAGTTTTCATTTCTCTCCTCCCTCCCCTCCTCCCCCTTTTAATCTAATTTATTGTTTTTGTTTTTAATATTTGCTTTCTTCTTCCCATCTTTCCTTTGGCCCCATCCTTTCTTGTACAAAGCTGAACATTGCACCCCACACAGACATTAATCTAGTTGTGTCACTTTGGCCTAGTGTTCATTTTGTGCTTTATGCACACAATTAAATTGCAATGAAGCGCATGCTCCGGTGGCAATTTCCCTACACACCCCACTTTCCCCTCTCCTGCACCCATCTACATTTGTCCTCTACATATTTCAACTTTAAATTCTTTCAACATTTTTGGTAAATTAATCATCATTTCTCTTGGTAACTTATTCCAATCCCTGATACCCTTGCCAAAAAAAAAAAGAGAATCTTCCTACAACCTTGTGCCCTGGTGGTTGTGGTCATCTTTTTTCCATTCCATGTCTCATCACCAATATACATGCCTTGTACACTCCCATCATCCTCCTCCTGTCTTGAAATGGATCCCATTCCAGATCTTTCATCATATCTGTTACTGATTGCATTGTACAATAATTTCCAGAAACACATCTTTTTTTTTTGCACCCTGTATTTGATACTCAAAATGTTGGTCCCATACTACACTACCACATTGAAGCAAGGGTCTGACCAAAGTTTTGTAACCCAAGTGCCTAAATTCTCTGGTACATTCTCTCATCACCCTCTCCAGTAAATGAAGGATGTTGTAATCTTTTCCTACCACCTGCCGAATGTGCTCAGCCCAATTAAGTTTGTTATCAAATGTTATGCCAAGATATTTACTTTTCAACCTATAATTAACCTTTGGTTGTTTTTAGCTTTCTGTGTTCCTTCATAATTTACTGACAGTTTATTTCAAATTTTGTAGTTTCCTCATTTTTCTGGGAGACTACTGCGACTCATTCCCTCCCATCACGGAATGATTGTCCCTAGTTGTATTACTAAACCAGCCAGTCAATTTCTTTGCAATTTTAAAATCCTCAGTGACTTCAACACAGTTCTTATCTACAATAAATAGTCTCAATACCTTCACTTCCCCTCACTTTTCTAATATAGTCATAGAAATTCCTAGATGAATCGTTCATTGGTCCTCCTGCACCAATAATGTTCTTCATACACCCATCCTTTGTTTGTCCCTTTGCTCTTATTAATTGACTTTGTTGTTGTTGTTTTTAAGTGTTCCCTACTGTCTTCCTTTCTATAAACTCTGTTGTGCTCCCTTCTCACTAGCCTCTTTAACTTTC